>JAAOEG020000029.1:635557-648942 GCA_011763625.2 Papilio bianor | reverse complement strand
TGTAGGTCTCTTCTGAAGTTTATCTTTGAGTGTTTGAAAGTATTTCAAATCTTTCTCTGTTTTATCAGGGTGGCATCTTCTCAGATGATCTTGCAGTTTAGATGGTTTCATAGCGTCATTGCCCAAAACTTTGTTGCATAAAAGGCACATAGGCGATAGTTTTTCCGGCTATGTTGGAATGAAGCCAAATTTCAAATAATCAACACTGTACAGTCTACATTTCTTTTTAGATTTGGACATGGCATCAGTCATCTGTGGGCAAAATTAAATTATTTAAATAAGACAGAAAAACCAGCAGCTGTATGTTAAAAATATTTTTCGATTTTTCCGAAAATATTCCATAATTCGCACATCTTCTTGCAACAATTAGCTCGAATTACGGAGATTGCACAGTAATTATAATACCGATTGCTGAAAATTTCAAAAAGAAACTATTGAGGAATAATCGTGTAATTTAGCATGATTGAATATTAAATTACTAATAACTAAAGTCATGATTGGCGTAATTTATCTATCTTTGCTAACTACCAGTACAAAACTAATATTTAATAAAAAATAATTTACTTACTTTTCTCCAGCATTCTCAAACAAAATAATACTGACTCACTATAATTTGTGTGATATACTATCTGTTTATATTTTTTTAATATTTTCTTAGCACTTTCCTTTTCAAGATTCAAGAAACGAATATATTATTGATAATACGATTCAAGAATTGAATATATATTTGTCCCACATTCGTATTTATAGAGTGACGAATTGAACAAGTCAGTGCAAGTTAGCGAAGCTCTGAGACTGCGACTCTCAGGTTTTTACAAGTTCAAAATGTATTGCGACCACAAAGCGAATACCAACATCCTACAACTTACACAATTTTATAAACATATATAATATTTTTTTTACTTCATAGGTACTTTTATAAATAATGTATATGTTTTAATATTATAAGATAGTATAATGTAAGTAAATAGGTACTATCAGTGTATGTGTTGAGATCCACTATCGTAGACCCCCAAATTTTTTTTCGCTGACGTAGACCCCTTGCAGGTTGTAATAGACCCCTATGTCAATATAGACCACTTTGGGAATCACTGATCTAGAGGTTAGACGCTCTGTGCAGAATTATAAGCTTCTAAATATAACCGTTGTTAATTTTAGTTATAATTCTTTAAGGATTTTTATTTAAAGGTTATGTCACATCTAAAAAAGGAAGACTGTTGTGTGTTTCCGAACTGGCCGGATTTGACAGCGATTTGTATAAATCTGTGCTAAGCAAGCTATCGTTTCAGTATACTCATAACGTAAAAAATCGTGGAAGTTAATTTAGCTAAGTAATCCGTGCGCTGTAATAAATCAAGACAACTTAATTTTTTTTGTCCATATTTATACAAAATCTGTATATAACAATGATGATGATGTCTTACAAAAAATGTACATAGCTCTTTTAATTACGGCTACGGTAAAAACAATAAAACACTCTTTTTTTTGTTTGTATAATACATACTTATAATAATATAATACATAAATATCAAAGCTTATCATACATACTGCAATCAAAATTAATTACATGCAAAGGGGCAAATTGTGTCATTAGGCAATTTACATTGCCTTCTACGGCACAATAGCTTGTAATGATCAATTAATAACTAATTATGTAATTCCTCAGTGATTGATAGAAGGCCATCAAACTAAACATTGTCATCATTTAAATTAAAAAGTGGAATTAAAAGACTTGAGGTTTATCAGTTATATTCACAAAATATTGTGAATAGATACAGCATCTTATGATTACCAAATTATTATTAACATAATTTGGTAATCATAATAAGGTAATCTCTCCTCCGTCGATTAAAAGTAGGCAACCTGTACGTCTATGGACAGCAGTCGCTCCGCTATTGCTGTTAATTCAGGTGGCTACTTGATCCCTTGCCACGAGTTATTGAACGGATTTAAAAAAAACACACAAGTAAGAAGCGGAATTGGTAGTTTGTGGATGTCAATAAAATCAAAATCTCCATGATTGGTTTGGCTCAAAGTAAAGTGAAATACAATTTCAATTAATTTGTAGTTGTATTAATTAATCGATTGTGGTTTCTTGTGACAAAATCAGGCTTTGAACAGTGTTGTGTGTTAATTAGATCGTTACTTAGCAGCCATACAATAATATCCTTCGAATTATGTAGTTGCTGACGTCACATACTCATAAATATTACCAACAATTATAACGCCTTCTCTTCATAGTTTGACAGTGGTAGAGCCCGCTTAAACATCTTCGCACGAATAAACCGGTGCACCCGGTGTAATACCACGACCACAACGAAGACAGGAATGAAGTGGAAGCAATTTCGCGTTTCGTCTGATGAGTGTGGTGAGGGAGGCCTAATACTAGTCCTCTTCCTCTTCCCACCCCTTTCTTATAAGAGAAGGATGGGAAGAGGAAGTGTACTTCACGGAGGAGAGGACGTATAGCAAGAGGTGATATTCTTTTTCGTTTTTCTCCTCCTCCGTCGATTAAAAGTAGGCAACGCATCAGCAATTGCGGATGTCTATGGGTAACGATCACTTCGCTATTACAGCGATTTTAGGTGGCCGATTGCTCGTTTGCCACCCTTTAATATAAAAAAAAAGTTTCATGCATAAAAAATCCGCCTCCTCCAAGAAGTGAACTCCACTTATTATTTTTATCTAATTCAGTATACGATGTTTCAAACAAAAACATATCTGCAATTAGTAAGGCCGTTAACATTTATAATATATAATATTAGTAAAATTGTTTCCGTAAATACAACTTAATTTCTTCCTGTCATCTGTAACCCCATGTTCATAATTCTTCTGTAGCCTGTATAACTGCGCTGAAATAACCATAATATCAGAGAGAGCGAACACGGGCTACCGCAGAGTAGATTGAAATGTTTGTTCGAGTCATTTGGACGAAATGTAGTGTAAGGTCAAATGGTCCGTGTTCGCTTTGAGTCCGGTCGGTTGGCCGACCCTGTATCCCGGCATGTTACACGTTACAGATCATAAGAATGGTTAATAAAACTATGAAAACAGTGTAATATAATCTTACTAGTATAAAGATAAATGGATGGTTGGATGTTTGTTTGAAAGTTTTTCCGGATCACCTAAACGGTCTTCGATGAAATTTGACATATATATAGAACATAGTCCGAAAGAACATACAAGCTATTATTATTATTATATCATTTTTTGATTCCGCATTGACAAAGTCTCGGGCGATAGCTAGTCTTAAATATTATCTGTAGTATTTTATTGTTCTAATGTTAAGTAACTTGGCACGATTAGTTAATGAATCAAAATACAAAGATGTAATACATACAAGAGAAGTAAATTACTAGCTATCGCCAGTGACTTCATCCACGCGGAATTAAAAGAAATCTAATTAGTAGCTTATGTACCTTTCAGATTATGTTCCGTATTTGTGCCAAATTTCAGCGAGATCCGCTTAGCCATTCTGGATGTACCTTCAAACAGGTATTAATTTATCCAGATATACATGTATCCCTCCATCCATCTAAATATTTAAATTTATAATATTAGTAAGAAGTCACACAGAATTTAAACTGAATAAATTTTTAATATTTATAATGTTTGTCATCATTATCATCAACGCATTATGCGTCCCCATTGAGGGCTCAGATCGTACCTTAGGGTAGGCTCTGAGCTCTGACCCTCTGAGTTAGAGGTGACTAGGCCTTAGTCAACCACGCTGGTCCAATGCGGGTTGGCCTATTTTTTCAATAACCCATTACTTCTGGAGGATTTTATTTATTTATTTGCACGCACATCTCGATTTCACATCTACCCTTGCTGCGACAAAAGTATACTCGGTAATTACTTGCTTAATTTGGTGGATTATTAACTAAGCTAATCCACAATAATGGGATTCATTACAATTATCAGACCCATGTAATTGGCAGCTCGAGATGATCTCAAAATCGAATAATGACATTGAAATATCGAAGCATTGGAATCGTCCATTATACCGCAGTCGCACAGTGCGTTATAACTGTAGCATGTAATTGGCATTAATCTGCATAACTTGACTATACAGCTGTCATTAACCAGTGCACAGCGGCAAGCGCCTCTAGACAAGTTATTGCCTATTCATAAGCCTCAAAACATCGACCTTATACCATCCAATATTATAAACATAAACCTTATCACGATAGTGTTAAGATTGATTTTGATAAAATCCACAATTCAGTAGACGCAATAAACAAGTTGTGTGGCAGCAACAAATACTAACACGATTTGCGATCGATTACAAAAAAATCAAGGTAAATACACTTTTATTCCTATCTGATAAGGTCGTGTATTGTTTTATCGATGTTATTATCAAAGCGTCAAAGATTATCCGTTTAATGCAACCCGAGTGCGAAGACTTGGGTCGGCTTGTCATTACAAACTATTTGCGCTGGTGTTCACTTGGAAGGACTCTTCATGAATACCTGAATAATTACTTTTACTTGCATTCAAATTTCCATACAGTCTTTAATTACCTGTCAATCTATCAATCGGATGTTTGCATCTTTTCACAATTTGCATCGCAAACTCTTGTAGCCACTCCTACTTCATTAGAATCTGTCCTTTTTTCTCCTTTGAATGGTAACAATTTTCGTTTTGGAATTGTAGGTTATTGTAAGTAAACTTTAATGCTTACTTTTTTCTTTTTTTTGGATTGAATTGAAAGTATCTTTCAGTTAATGTTTTTTTGTTAGCAGGCGCATCCATGTTCGCTGCTCTATGATAGTATGGTATCAAATAGAATTTGCATATTTCTAAATTGTATGCGGACATCGCGGAAGTGTTTTGTTTATATTATTAACATCGCTTTATCATTGCTGTGACACCAGTCAGCTTAATGGTTGCTATTCAAATTACTTCAATATTAACTCTAAAGCCAAACCTTTTAGTATCATGTATGTTTGGACGACTTGTTTTGATTTCTAGTCTTTTTGTTATACATCAGATGTTTTGTTACTTAACCAGTATCTGAATTTGCATCGAAATAAAGTATAATTCCAGTAACAATTTCATAATTTTAGTAACATAATTGCTTCATAAATCTTGGTATACACCAAAAAGACTGTGAAGAAGACATCGTCTATTTTTATCTGATTGCATTCCGACTGCCGCGAGCGCACTTTATGTGAGTTGATTACATAGCCCTTGTACGAGATGATATTAAGATATGAGTATAAAGTATGCAGTCGCTTCTGTGGATCGATGCTCTGTTTAATTTTGTTAAAAAACAATAATTACAGAATAAGTAACTGTTGACAGATTAACTGACACACTTAAGTCTAAAACATTTAATATACTTAAACAAAGTAAAGTGTACTCCAGCTTTAACCAAATGTAGCAACAGATCCGTAGCGAAATCCGCGCAAATACATAGTTATGAAAGGCCAAGTCTGCAGACTTTGATTGCTGTAGGGATCAAGCCGAATATTAAACTTGGCCCAAAGACGAATATTGCGCAATGACGCCAGGATTATCTGAATGTAAACGCAGACGGGGTTTTTCACATCGACACCATAAAAGCGGAGGCACAGAGGATAGAAATATGAATAATATTGAATGAAAAAACGCAAGTCCTTGCCAATTGCGATGCGATAAAAGCGCCCTATTATGTCCATTAATGCTTTACCGATCCTGGTATCAAGCATTTAATTCTAGACCTTTATATCTCACTTTACCATTCTTTTTAAATGCATTCATCTGGTATTTATTTGAAACTTTTGAGTTCATTTATATTTCGAACAGGAATGGACTGAAAAATTCAACAGAAATGGACTGAACTACAAAATACTTTTATTATCAAGAGTTTTACATTTTAAAATTAATTGTAAAATAATATTTACATGGATTTTCTCATATCCCTTGATATTATTCGACAATTAATTTCAACCATTTAAACTTTTACACAATAGATTCTGGCTACATTATATAGAGATGTTCGCGAGATTAATTTCTAAGCAGAGTTTTAATGAATTCTGTTCCAATTTCACACGCCAGAGATCCAGCTCCTCGCGTTAACTTTACAATGGATTTACGATCCAATTACAACTCTCCATGGGCATATCTCATTAAATAAACTTTTTCAAAAGGAAAAAACAAGCACAAAATCTTACTTTTACATTTAGTAAACATCACTAAGGTAAAGGAGTCACCTTAAAATGCCCTTAACGAATTGCACCATAGTTTATAGGAAAAATAAACATGAATGTTGTTCGATATTTTATTTGTTATATTTTAAAATCATAGACGAAATAATAATTCACATTTGTTGTGTTTTAACTTTGTAATCCGGGCCGTGGTAAGATCCGTCGTTGCTGCAAGAGTTGTCTTCCCATGCCCAAAAATCAATGCCTTCGATCTCGTTGCAACCACAAAGAGGATTACTGTAAAAAAAATAAAGATCACAATCAATAATAGTGTACAAAAACATACTCACGTATATTTGTTTAAATTAAAGAAAATTCATATTATTCCTGATCTAACAATATCTATAATAGTGGGCTCCCGCTTCGCACGGGTATAAATCTGATAAGCCTCATAGGGTTCAACCTGCGTTTGTTGCAATGCAAGCGGAAAAAATGTAATTGTTTACGACATCACATTATAAACCTCAAAAATGACAGGATTTCTCTACTATTTAATGCATGTTATTATACATATAAGCCTACATCTTCAATCACTCTATCTATTAAAAAAAACCGCATCAAAATCCGTTGCCTAGTTTTAAAGATTTATCTTTGCATGTATACATAGGGATATAGGGACAGAGAAAGCGACTTTGTTAAAATTATGTTACCTAGGTGAGATTTTGAGGAAAGCTCGTCGTTGAATACGTGTCACACTGTCGCCGACATCGCAAAGCACCCGCGCTATGCTTATCTTACGAATTTCTTGAAGTTGTGCTGTTAAAAAATAAATCAAATAAAATACCATTATCAATGAAAAGTCTACATAGAACTTTTAAAATATTGATACACTACTCAAGATCTTTAGAATTACATGACACGTAAAACTAGGCCAAATTGCTGAGACGTTAGTTAGTCTCATAAGACTTTATAGTTTCGTTTTATAATGAAAGGACCAATATTCTGTATCTTTATAATGGAAAGACAGTATTAGTTTTCATGATACTCACGCAATGTAAACGCGTTAGGTCTGTTCGGTCTCTCGTACCAATGTCTGTCAGATGCCATAGATCGCAATAACTGTTCCACTACAACGCAGTAGAAGGTCTCGGGGACGTGGCCCCCTTCTATGAAGTTTTCCAGCCAAAGTCCTGCTTGGAAATCAACATCCTCTAGATGTTCGTATACTTCTTGAAGCATTTCTACTCTCTGTACAATCAATATATTAATGTGTATTACTTCAAAATATAATATTAATCCTTTATATATTTAATGTAGTGCTTATTTCTGTTACAACTGAATTGAAAAAAAGGAATTCATTACTCAGTAATAGTAATAAAAACTTGCCCGCGACTTCGCTTGCGCGGAAATAATTAATCTTAGTTAGTAGCATATGTGTTCTTCCAGATTATGTTCTTTATTTCATCGAGATCTTTTGAGTCGTTCTGGAGATACATTTAAACAAACATTCATCAATCCCTCTAAACATTAATCTAAAAAAACGAAGATGGATAGGAGCAAAAATAATGCTAACTTCAGGGTCCATAACATGTAGCAAGTCTTCAAATTTTCTAAAAGGTCTTCTTCTGCAAAGCTCTAAATATTTAACATAAGGCTGCAGTCCGAAGTAGCGGTTTTTCGACAAATCGTTAGTTAAAGTGTCCGATGCTTTCTGATGCGGACCTAAGGCACTCTCGCCCAACTGAAATGGATAAATTATTGTTACGTATAACGTAATATCCTTAAACATAAATTTAACAAGCAACAGTCCATTAAACATGCTATAAATAATTTAGTACGTAACGTGTTATATTATATAATTCTTTAAACACAGATTAATAAACAGCAAAACCTAGTAAGCGTAGAGCGTTGGTGGTCAATGATTTGCGCCGAAGTTGCCGGTCTGGATTCGGTACCCTACATGTGTATTTTTATTTTAGAATTTCATATATACATTTAAATAACAATCTTACGAATAATACTTACTTCTGGATCAATGGCATGGTCGAATTTACCAGAAGCTTGTCTGAAGGCACCCTGAGTCATGTAATCTATGTTGTTGTCAACAGCGTAGTAACCCGTCCTGAGCGTAAGGTTGGCTATGGGTATTTCCTTTAAGTAGAAACCTTGAGAATCGTACATTCTGAAATTTTAACATTATTATTACAACTTAAGTTATTTAAACATTTACAAAATATGGTTGACAGTGATAGATCCCGCTTTCACATCTTCGCAAAAGTCGGGTCGCTCGATGCAATACCACGATCACACAGAAGACACGCGTCAAGTGGAGGCAATTCCGCGTTTCGTCTGATGAGTATGGGTTTCGGTGGCCTAATTAGTCCTGTTCCCCTTTCCAACTGCAAAAAATTGGAAGGGGAAGAGGATTTGCCGTGGTTTGGTATGCAGAGATTTTGGGAATATTTCACTTTCTATGCTTCCCTCCCTATGTTGATTAAAGGTAGGCAACGCATGTGCATACATGGATGTCTATGGGCAGCAGTCGCTTTGCTATTTAGGCAAATTATAGCGAACGCTTGCGAGTCACTTGTTTCCTTGTCATATAAAGATTTTTTTTTTTCATTTATAGACACTTACATTTTGCATAAGAATTTTTTTTTTGCCTAATATTAACGTTTCTTTTTTCTTAATATTGTTAACTAAAAGCATAAATAACTTACTTCATAGATCCAGACTGTATGGTGTGCAGCCAGCGCAGTACAGTCATGTACTCGATTGATATTTGTGGAACATAATTTTCATTATACGAATCCCGATGTCCCGGGTGAGGAGATATAACTCCTGCCTTCAATAAATTTTCTTTACCTATTACAAATTTATTATTTTATACACAAAAGTTTATTTTATAAACAGACCAAGGACTGTTTATTACGTAAATTCAGATCCAAATATTATAACTAATATTTTAATTTTTGTTAGAAATCCATTAAAAGCATCGTATTATCAAAATTGTCGAGTTAAGTCTTTTTTTAACATGTATCAGAATGTGCCTGTTTCATTACTTACCGATTAATGAAGGCAACAATTCATACAGGAAGATCTGCATCTGTATAGCAATAACAATATCTCTCGCGGTGTAGAACAGACGGTCGTCGTCCCAGCAGGGGTTGATGCGAGCCAGAGCGGTGGCAATGCGGTTGTGCAGCCTCCAGAACCAAATCAAGGACAGATTTACTCCCGCCACGCTGTTCGCACCTTCTTCCGCTGTTATTAATTCGAACTATTATTTTTAATATTATAAATGGAAATATATATTATTAAATTCAGAAAATAAAAATAACTATACTCAATACATACGTGTATCGTGGCAGCGGGTCTCGTAAGGTTTTTGGTTCAACAAGCATATGTTCACGGGTCCCTTCACACTCGGAGGCCATATTTTTCCATTCTCCACTTCGTATTTCAACAAGCCACTCTCAAATTTTCTCCCTTTCGTTAACAACTTTTGCATTGAATTTCCATACAGGGCAGACACGTCGAAAGTTGGAGTTGAACTTAATATCTTGAGGTCACAAAGAACATGTTGTAACTTAATTCAAATTAATTACGCATTAATACTGTTTAAACATTCGTGAGACATTATTATATGCAAAATAAAACGGCTAACTCACGTATAGTCAGTAAGAAAAGGTCCACGACGGCGAAATAATACCTGTCCCACTGACCCTGAAGAAGAGCAACCATGGCTCGAAAGTAGTCGGTGCCGACACCGGATTTCATATACGCGAGTTAACCGTTTTATTTTTGACATAATAAAGCATTGCTAGAAAATCATAGCTACTGGTAAACTGGGAAATGGTCAGTCTTCGCCTAAATTTTTAAGACTGTTATTTACGACTAAAAACAGGTTAGGTGAATGACTTTAAGAAGATCCTTGAAACGGTTTCTTGGAATCAAAAAATGCGTTAATTCTCTTTAATCGAACACAAACACGTAACATTAACACAATTAAAGTGACTAATGGATTGAATTATGTGATCGCACCGGACTGTGGCCAAGTAACGGTGTTGTTTCTCAAAACTTGTTTATTGACACTTATTGGGTGATACGGGCTGGGTAACGTCTTCATCGATGCAAAACATTGAGAATATTCGCTTCCACTTCCTCTTCCCAGCGTTATCATACGAAGAAAGGATGGGAAGGGGAAGTGGACTTGACGGAGGAGTTTACGCGTGAGAAGATGAAATATTATCTTTCAGTGGGTCGATTAAACTTAGGCAACGTATCTGCAATTGCAGGTGTCTATGAGCAGCGGTCACTTCGATATTTTTCAGGTGACCGCTTGCTCGTTTCCCACCTTGTAACATGAAAAATAAATAAATTAAAACCACTATTTTTTTAAACTATTTAACTATAGGTATCACCGATTCAGAAATCTACTTTACCAAGATAGTCACAAATAAATATAATAATTCAATTTATGAACAGATAAAAAGATGTATCACTGCTCAATAAATGGAATATATTTACGGAGGTATCAAAAATAGACCAAGTTAACTTACTCTTTCGGGATTTGTCTTGTTGTTGACACAACCAACGGATTGAAAGCTCTCAGGCCTGGTCATATTCAGACATCTGATGTCAGAGAAGCGGTGTACCGGGTCGTTGTCTGGTATTTTGTTAGGCACACAGGCGTAGTCCGTTTTACCTTTCTCACTACAGCAGTGAGGAGTCCACAGGACATATTTAACTGAAATATACAGAAATATTTTTGTAACAAATCTTCTGCAGTGGATGCTTTCGGTGAGACAAGAGAAGATTATATTAATTTATAATATCAGTACTTAGGCAATACATATTATCACCTCAATTACTTCAAATACAAAAATATTTGAAATGGGCTACGGATTAAAGATAAATAACAAAAGAATGAGAATTCGTTACCTGTATCGTGGAAAGACAAAATATCTCCGTTCAATAGCAGCATAAAATGGGCGGTCAATTGTGTAAACTTTTGGTCAGGCACATATCCCTCCAGTAAAAGTCTTTTCCTCAAAAATCTCGCAAGCGGTAAGCTTCTCCCAGATTTAGAAGGCCTGGGATTGTAATCTTAAAGAAGAAATTTTGATTAATAATAAGAAAAGTTCATGTTATTTATATGAAAAGTTTTAATTCGTTCCTTTAATTTCAAACATAATATAGGAAATACAAAATACTGATCAAGATAGATGCAATTTCTAATATTCCGTTAGAATGTTAGTAGTTAAGCTAGTAATGATCCCATAAAACGTACCATTTTAGCAGCTACAACTCAAGAAGCTGGCGAAGTAAAGAACGTGAGGCAGGTAAATCTAAAGGGGGCTTAATATCTAAATTACCTTTATCAAACACTGGGGGCAGTAGTCTAACTGGTGGCGTGTGACTCATTCCTCTGGTGGGGTAACGTAAATTATTGCACGATCCATCTGGCCGTCTCCCTTCGTAAGGGTTGCAGGAGAAGAATTGACTGGTGCACCAACTACAAAACAAGGTAACGCATAACTAATTCTGTGTATGTATACAGCAATCAAATTTGATTAGACTGGCGAAACTTTGGCTACGTGCGTTTTGTTTTTGGGAATATTTATATAATAAATCAAAATAATAATAAATAAAAAATGTATATTAATAAATAGTCTTTAATTATTTATAAGTACTTGTCATCAGCTCTCTATACATCCCCACTGAGGCTCGAAGCCAATCCTAGGATAGGGCTGCCTAGGAGGTCTTAGTCAACCACTCTGACCGAGTGCATGTTGTTTGTCTTCACATACAACCTAGAATTTCTTCACTGTATCACGATTTTTTCCTTCACTATTAGAACGCCGGATTAATGAACATAAATAAAGAAAATACATTGGTACATGGCGGGTTTCGAACCCAGGACCAACAGATTACAAGTCAAGTCGCTCTTATAACTACTAAACACTTAAAAAAGACTAATAATTCTCAAAACAATAATGCATATAGTGACTATTAGATATTTCAATAAACTTACAAAGTAGTATTTCTCTTGTCATGTCTTTTGAGTTCTTCCTGTGTTATAGGTGTTCCGGTGTAAGAATCGTAAACTAGAAATGTTGCATTCACACAAAAAAACAGTAAAGCGAATTGAACTAATAAATACATTTTATCAAAGGAATAAAATCTGGGACACTACTGCATCAGAGTAAAGAGTGTGGACTCTAAAAGAACTCAAACACGAATGTCGCTGGTTTTGCAAATTTAAAGGGATTTTCTTTCAAACTCGAGACCATAAAAACAGGTTTGCATTTAATTTAAAAAAATCGAGCAGAAACTGTACAGCTTTAAGTTATGCGATACAAGAGAAGTTGCCAATGATAATAAATATAATATATATACATATATATATGTCAGAGGATTCCGTACTGGTTTTATTATAAAAAAACCGACTTAATTGCTGTTTTTTTTCATTAACCAGTTGTACAAAGTACATATGTGTACTTAAAATTTTCTGCATGGTAAAACTTGAATGTGATCACTTGTAAGCTTAATTAAGTCTTAAAATAAAGGTTCCTTTATCGTTCCCTTCTTTCAGTTCCTTCCTTTTTTATATAAAAGAAGCGGGCAAACAAGCAGCGTGAGCACCGAGGTGATCATTGACGCCCATGGGCATCCGCAATACCAGAAGAACTGCAGATGCGTTACCGGCCATTGAGAAAGTGATGACAGACCATTCCACAACGCGGCTGTGCGAGGCAAAAAATTACGCGAAAACCGCAAGACTGTGGATTGGTAGACATCAGGATGGTGTGTCTGGCGGTCTGTCGAGTCTTCAGATGACTTGCTGCTTTTCTCCTTAACAGACCTTCTGTCTATTAATGAGTGTTCACTTTGATCTTTGTTAAAGCAAATATAAACCTCAAACAAAATCTTTGCTTTTTTTTAAGGAACCCTATCAAATACAAGCAGAAATTCTTTGGATTTATTTAAAAAACATTTCTTTTTTATGACATCAAATTTCAACATCAACAATAGATCTTTTTAATTTAAAACCAAATCAACGACAATTTACATATTATTTATATTGAGTCTTCTAACGGTACTTTTTATAAACCGTTTGACGACAAAACGTTGAAAATTAAGGATTCAGAAGACATGGAAATCCTTACTATTATTAATATTATAAATGCGAAAGTAACTCTGTCTGTCTGTCTGTCTGTCTTGCCTTCAGTTCAAAACTACTGAACCGAT
>JAAOEG020000029.1:595263-606211 GCA_011763625.2 Papilio bianor | reverse complement strand
TCAGATTTATACCCGTGCGAAGCCGGAGCGGGCCGCTAGTACAACTATAATTCTAACATCACTCTGCCTGTTAAAAAGAACCACAGGAACTATTAATTAATGCTGTATAATTGACAAACCCTTCAATTAGCTATATTGTACAATTCAATAGTGCCACACTCGTAGCTTTATATTTTTGCTAGCTATTATACGCACACGACGTTCCGCGAAATGCGTCGCTTCCTCATCGTAAATCAGTTTAACGTCTCTCTCCGAGTGCTACCAAGAACTGTCGGGCAATGACGTTCTGTGGCACTAATGTTAAAAACTGGAATGGATATTTACGATCCGCGTCTTGGTAATCTATTTTCTACCGATGTTACCATCAAGCGCACGTCAGAAATGATGTCTTTATTCTATTCAGTGATTGATATGTCATGAATAAGCCCAATACAATTGTGAGATGAGACCTTAAACGTCTTAGATAGTGTCTATTTTAATTTTTTAATTCAGAATCTTTCTATTCTTACGACAGTAATATTATTTTTACCCAATTCAAATAACTAGATTAGTCACTTTCGCAGCGACAGGCCACTTCAAACAGACCAAATTAAAAAACTGTCATCAGAAACGTAGCCCTCCAACATTAATTTCGACCAACAACAAGAAGAGAAAAAGAAAAACAAAAATCTTAATAAACTTGTCACGCGAGCGGGCGTGAGTTAATTTCCTGTAGCGTCCAGTCTATGATTTATGCTGGTGCTCCTCATGGGATCGCGCCAAGCGAAACTATATTAAAATTTTTAACTTCTTAACAAGAAAATACCATTAATGCACAATAAAATACACACCAAATCTTAATATCTATATGGTATAATAAATGCTTTAGATGGATGGCTGGATGTTTGTGAGAGTTTGTCGCCTAAAATGCTAAACGGATCTCGATAAAATTTGGCGAAGATGTAAAAGACAGTCTGGAAGAACACATTTGCTACTGTTGATCCCCGAAATATAATAGTTACCGTTCCCGAGAGATACGTACTTTTTGTTAGTTACATATTTATTCAATAATAATAATAATTTACTTAATTCATGTAACAATATATTACACAACAATAATCCTGGAACGGTTCAACATATCTTACTGAAATTTAGCACAGATATAGAACATAGTCTAGAATAACACACGGGTTACTATTTTTTTTATACCAAAGATAGTCTACGTCCAGTGTAATAATCAATAAACCATGTGTTGTCACTTTATAGATAATTTAATATACATATATAGATCTGTTTTATCAGCCACAAAGATTTCCCACAAGATATTAGTTTTTCGCTAGCTAACACTGTTGTGTCACAAGGCTAAAGGAAGAATTAGCGTTTATTGGTGACCATGGTTCCGTTTCTTGTCGGGGATGTTTACAGTGGAGGAAAAGGGAGGGGCAGAATGAGGGTTAAAAAACTTCGTCGAGTTAATGTGATTTGAAAGGCGGAATAGGAAACACGATTTCCTTGGCTTAAGCGGCGTGATATCTTTCGAATTTTGAATTAAATCTTTTGTTTAAAAAGATAAAACCCCTATAAATACAGGATCGAGGGAAATAAATTGTAAAATGATTTGGTGCCATATCACTACATGTTTTAAAAATCCTTTGATATGGCGATAAAGATATTTAGATATTATTATGTTCAGTGTCTATAGTAAATATAAATTAAAGTGAAACCGATCTTGCGTGGGTCAGAGCGACATCTCGTAAAGTATCTTTTTCACGTCATTAGATACGCGTATGATGTCACACACGCCTTAAATAACTCTCTGTATATGTATTGAATAAAAACAAATGTAAATAATGGATTAGGACGAGAATACAACCATCATTCTAGCATCAAACTATTTCTGCATGCTTTTGTTCTGTTTTAATAATTTTTTATGTGTGAAATTATTCGGTCGTACTTTTTTTACACTCCTCAACTCGCGTGTATGGAAGCTCCATATTTTCCCAATTTTCCTTATTAGAAAACTTAATTGAATTCGAATTATTCAACAAATGCAAGACTTGCTTGATACCTGCATTTAACGCTTTTTCGACTAATGGTTTTTAAAAAAGAAAAAAAAAAGAAATTTTTCAAAATAAATTACTCAAAAGCTACTATAAACTTTTAAATTTTTTTAAAAAAATTAACCGAATGACACGCATTACCTTTCTCATGAAAAAAACATATGAATATCGGACAAGTAGTGCGAAGTATCGAACAAAAAAAAGTAAAATGAAACATACAGACGAATTGAGAACTATCTCCTTTTTAGAAGTCGGTAAAAAATAAATAAATAAAAAAATTATGTTTATTAACAGAATATATTTGCAGTCTGTGGATTTGTATATCTAACTTCCATAATGTTCTATACAATATGATTAATTAAACCGCAAGTTGTAATTACATTGACTTGATCACTGTATTGAGAAGTGAACAGACAGCGGTTTGTAAGCCGGAGAAAACACGTCAGCATTTATGAAATTGTAAATATCAAAGGACTTCGACTTAGCAATCACTCGTCCATTCATATAACAAATTATAGACTGCGGGAACCCTTACGTTGATGACTAAAGGATTCTACGCTCAGATGGGCGGGAGACATGAATTTTAGGAAGGGATTTGTTTCTACCAATTGATAATGATGTATCTTCCTTTTTACATAAGTAATGGCAATGCTGAATACCTTTTTTTCGTATTATCAGAACAAACAACTCATCAGAAACATTATTTTAATTCATCTTTTGCTACGACGTTATTGTCAATCTTACAAATTTTATAAATGCGAAAGTTTATATTAATGTATGTTTGGATGTATGAATGAATGGTCGTTAGAAGGTACGTATGCAAACAGATATGATAGTACTACAGTCGAAAGATGTATACAGAACGGCTCAACTGATCTGAATTAAATGTGGCACATATGTATGACATGGTGTGGAAGAATAATTATCTAGTTTTTTTTTTTTAATTTCACGCGGACGAAGTCGCGGGCAAAAGCCAAGATGAAACGAAATATTATGAACTACTATGTCTTTTTAACCCAAAAATGGAGTAAACACAAACTGGAATAAGGTGCGTATCACAAAGCTATCTTTTACAGATCTTTTAATGTTCCACTTGTTGATTCCGAAATCCATTTCTTCAAATGTTTATTACTACACCCGAACACTTATTGTACGACAATAAAACTTTACAGTCAAATATTTTCAACGGCGCTGTTAAACGGCCATCGGTATTGTATGTCCTTGCAAATGGCCGACGTAAAATATTTTACGCGCGCATAAACGACTTCTGCCCGCGGCCGCCATCTTTTATTCGAAATTGTAAACATTCGACATAAATTAACTGTGTTTATGTGGCGTTTATGAAGTTATTAAGAGATTGCGAACTTAATCTTACACTGAAGGGTAAATGATACTTGGTTATCGTATTTATTGTAATGCTCTTACGAGGAAACGATAAATGTTTGCACGAAGAAATCGCATTACAAACAGCTCTGTGACTTTTTTATTCAAAACAAACGAAACCTATGGCCGTTTTTGTTTTTGTACTTATTTTTGCTACTTATTGCAGGATGAGTAAACTTCTCTGTAATAGAAATCTGAACTTGAAACTTCGGACTCGTCTCGCACGCTGCTACATTTTCTCCATTCTTATGTATGGCGACGAAGCTTGGACTTTAACTGAAACCATGTGTAAAAAGATCGAAGCTTTCGAAATGTGGATATACAGAAGAATGGATATCCTGGAGAGACAAAATACGAAATGAAGTAGTGTTCCAACGAATGGGGGGAAAAGGTGGAAGTTATTAAAACGATAAAGAAACGAAAGTCAGAGTTTCTTGGGCATACATTACGTGGACCAAAGTATGAATTGTTACAGATGGAGGGAAAAATACGAGGAAAAGAAGTCCAGGAAGGAGAAGAACATCATGGCTAAAAAATGTGCGCCAATCGTATAACAAAAGTACTCGTTCGATATTTCGAGCTGCTGTGCTAAAAGTTCAATTGCCACGATGATCGCCAACCTTCGTTAGGAGATGGCCCCATAAGAAGAAGATTGCAAACAGAATAGGTAATAAAATTATTGCTTCACATTACAAAGACTAATTCTAGTAAAAATTTAGTAAACACTTCATAAAGCTTATTTCATGTCTATGAAAAACAGTCTATTGTCGTATGCAGTCTGACAGGTTTCTAATTCTGGATCGTGTCATCTATATTTCTGTAATCAAATGGGTTACACTTTGAAATGTCAACCGTTTGAAATGCGTTCTCGATGTGAGAGCGATCGGAGCCGGACGCAAACACAAGTCCAAATGACATCATTTCCGCCTCGCATCGACAGTAAACAATATTTATTGGGTCCTTCTGACGGTTAGTTTGTGATCGTACACACTACGTGAATAGCAATAAGGCAAATATTGATCTATTCGCTTTAAATATGCATCTTACCAGCAATATTAATGAGTTTGTTCGCACACAATCGATTGCTTAACAATACTTCAATAATCAAGTATTGGAAAATATTACCAATATAAATAACGATTAAATAACAATTTATATTCAATACGTTTACCATAGCACCTTGAATTACTTGAGGACGAATAACTCTTATTTAAAAATGTCTATATGCTTAAAACAAATGACGCACGTATTGTGAAAAATCATCATCAGCTAATACTTCTCCATTGAGGGGTTCGGAGTCTACCCTAAGTTAGGGGGTTGCGGGTTGGTTGACTTAACACACATCTTTGAATTTCTTCTCCGATATGTATAATACAAATTGCATCACGATGTTTTTTCTTCACTGTATGTACGTCAGGTAAATATACTTATGAAATCTTAAATCGAAAAACACATAGGCAAATGTATTCCAACCCAAGACCTGCAGATTACAAGTCAAGCTGAACCACAGAGATATCGATCTCTTGTGAATGTCATCGAAAATAAAAACAAGGTTTATTAGAAAGTAATAAATAGATAGTCATTTTCTGTACGGCAACCACATTTGATGCTACAAAGCTTTTGATGCATGAAATGACATCTAATTAATGACTAGATCATTAGGACTATCGATATGACGTATCTACGCACGCATGCTGGCGCGTGCATCCGAAACGGCGCGAAGTGTTTTCGATGCGGACCATTGGTCGTCGAAAACGGACTCAGTAATGAGAATGCTAATTGTTTCCTCTCTAAATTTTTCATAGGAATATTAAAAGGTTCATTTAGTGAGTTTCAAATCGGTGACTCAGTATCTGATTTGGTTATGAATGCATTGTTTATTGTCTAATTGCCGCGCTGTGATTTGAATATAATTAACGGTGTTACGATTTTTAGCACTTGTGTTTCTGAATGTACCTATAATAAACCTAATTTGTGGTGAAAGACACCAAAGATTTTAAGTGTTTTATACTTTCTTTTTGAGTGAATTAAAAGAATACCTGAGTCAGAAATGAAACATAGTCTTCTATTCAGGTAAAGTCGATTAAAGGAATGAAATGAACATGCGAATGATTAGATAAAGTTTTGTTTGTTAGAGGATATCCTCGAGAAAAGATCGACCGATGTCGAGAATATCTCCAGAAAATATCAACGGATGTCCCTGAATTTGTCACAAATGTAGAATACAGTCTGTAAGTCCACATAGGCTACTTAAGTTTTTTTAAATAACCGCGTACGAAGTCGGTGCCGACAGCTTTTATAGTATAGAATAGTTCTTTTTTGTATAAGTTGCATAATATGACAAGACAGGACAGTCTTCCACAAAATCCGCTGCCTTGTAGTATCAATAATGTGATGTAATTCTTAGTCAAGTCAACCTTGTATCCCTGGATATGGAATCCAATCTTCTGGTCAGAATCGGAGCGTAGCTAATCGTAGTCTAGAGACGGCAGCCAGTTGGATCGATTATTGAATTGTTTCGAGCTTGCCAATCGGCGAGATTGGATCGACACTACGACCAATGTACATATGCGTCCTGCGTAGTTATAGAGTTTCTTACTAGTTACTTAAGTGAATTCCAGTCCTGTGCATACATTGCAAAAGTAAGCTAATACCAAAGGACTACTGAAACATACTTATCCGTAGTACCTTTCTTTATGTAAGTCTAAACATACATAATGACTCTAAAGTTTGAATGAATGGATTGTTGAGCATCTCAATCTTATTTTCAACTGGCTACTATATTTCGAAGGTACAACAAGTCAAAGACAATTTTTAAAGTAAAATCCTGGCTGGCTAAAATCAGGCCACACAGAAGGCAGGCGCAAAGTGGAATCAATTCAGCGTTTCTTCTGATGAGTGTGCGTACCGGAGCCCTAATATTAGTGCTCTTTCCCTTCTTACCCTTTTCTTATAAGAAAAGAATGGGATGGGCAGTGGATTTGTCGAAGGAGAGGAAGCATAGAATAAGGAAACATTCTGTTTCAGAGCGTTTCCTCCTCCGTCGATTAAAGGTAGTAAACGCGTCTGCGATTGCGAATGTTTATAGGCAACGGTCGCTTTTTTATTTATTCAATATCTGTCAAATGTTATTAATTCATTCTATTCCAGCAAATAGGCAATAGTATAATCTTCCAACCAATTCCGTAGAATGTATCGGAGATAGTTGGGTTGGTAACAAGATACCGATAGCTCAATAGCTGGCATCGCCGTCGACTCCGACATTCGGCCAGCGAGGGAATGCTGCACGGACAAGCTGCAAACTAGACGTGCCGACTGCAAGACTTGTGGCCTAATCATAAAATGCTGCTTGTTGTCGTCTTTGTGATTTTAATTGATTTCTTACAATAGATTGAAAGTTGTAGAGGTAAGTTTTAAATGCAAGAAATCTTCATTCATTTTCAAAAACGGAAATATATGAAAGTTTTTCACAATTCTACAAAAATATAACAGTTATTGTTCATAACTATATTTATAGTACAATGTTAATTTCAATACTTTCAAAGGTAACACATAGTTGAAACATTTTATAGCTTATTAAACCGAGAATAATAAACACGCAGTAAATTTGTCAGATATCATTATTACGAAATAACCGTAAGCAGCATTTTATGGCCCCGTAAGTGCAGGCGATTCTCAGACATCCGGCGTTGTTCCGACGGCCATCGGAAGCAGAATGCGTGCGAGACGACGGGGAATGCAAGGGACAGCGCACTACATGCCTCGTGCCCGGCGCCCGGGACCGTACAGTGCGAACTCGTACCGTGTAAGTACACTCATATGAGTATGTTACTACACAGGTATATTTATTTCTTTAGCCTGATTATGAATAGGAGAACGGACATGTGAATTTTAATCTTTTTCCCCTTGCCACCCTTTTCAAGTAGATTTGGCGGATGACGGGACGCAGTGAAAGGGGAAATTTCCTATTTCTGTATGTCTCATGCTCCGTCAATTAAAGGTCTCAATCAAATCTGTATTTGCGGATGTCTATGTAGACTGGTCGCTTTGCTATTTCGGCGAACTCATGTACCCACTTGCTCTTTTTCCACTTTATATCATTTAAAAAACCTATTGTTGTATCTATATTTTCAAATTCTATAGGCAATTAAATAGTCCACACTAAACATCATTTGACAATGTTTATTATACCAAACATCAAACATTGCTGTAAGACTATATATTCGATTCTTTTTAAGGCTGTCTAAGGTGCAACGATATGAGCGGAACACAGAGGTCATGACCGTTGTTCAAATCGATCCAGAGTATCAGCATTCAACTCACGCGGATATCAAACCGACGGTCAAAACAAATTAATGCAAAGTGCACTCGCTTAAGATACGATCAAACTACCTTCGTAGCTAAACATAGAGCATAACGGCGACGGCACGTAGACGCTCTCGAATTAAGATAATGGATTCAAGAGCAGCCTCTGACGGAACAATTAACTTAATGAATATGCGGGCGGTCTATGTGTTCTCGGCAAACACGCGGCCCGGTCCGAATGTCTGTCTGTTCATACATAATAAGTTCCAGCGGACATGTGTTACGTTCACGACCTCCTGCACTCAGATGAAGCTGTTTACTAAAGAAGTAATTTGGCACTCATCCATAAGAGTAAAAGTTGCTTCTAAAGTCCATTAAAATAAAGTTACTAACTCTTTTGGCACACCGCAAACTTGGGCCAATAGCAACGTGGGAAGGGGAAATGGATTTGACGCAGGTAGGGATGCAAAGAATTGGGAAACCTCTTTCTGCGCGTCTCTTCCTCCTTCGAATAGAGGTGGACACTGCATCCACACTTGCGGATCTCCATTGGCAGCGGTGGCTTCACTGTTTGGGTCAATTAAAATATCTGCTTGCTTGTTTGCCACTTTATATTTTAAAAATGGTAACCACAACGAGTGGGAGTAATGAATGATTTTCATGCCAAAGCTATGAAGACCTAATATCCGATGGACATAATTTTACATGGAAGGCTAAACAAAATAAGCAAAACTATATAGTTACCTTACGGGAATAGTTAAAAGGTTAAAAAATTGCCCCACGAATTTAGGATGTCAATAAAACTCCAACTCTATTCTCCAAGCCGATTAGTGTAACAATCAGTGCTGAGTCCATATTATTTAATTGTGATATTGAATTACACAAGAGCACTTGATTGTTCGCTTCCTTCATCACAATAAGGAAGATAATCAGAGCAACAGAACGACGTGGCTTAGTGCGCTCTAATTGGGTGATTGGTCTACTAATCAAGTATCAGGAGGTCAGTGGACTAAACTGTTTGCATATCCTATTTAAGGGATAGCAGCATGTTGTTAAAAAAATGTTTATTTGCAATGAAAACTTAATAAACGTCAACTAACTTACATTATGAACATTTAGAAAATAAACAAATTGAATTCAAAACGCATGAAATACCAAAAATACCTCGTAATAAAAGCAACGGAAAACGTGATTGTTGTTTTGTATTCAGTTAAATTTATCCCAATTAGTGCAGCAAGATGACAAATGTGTTCAGTTAAAAGTTAACTTTGAACTCGATGTACCCTTCGCTTGAATTATGTACGAGATATTTGTGCACAGAGTATTTAGGTCATAGAGACCTTATTTCTTATAACATTAGGAATCGACAAAATTATTTCTGTTAATTTGCTTCAAGTGATATTATTTGTCAGTACATAAACAATTTAAATTTCAATTATTGGAAAATCTTCAATTAGTTAGTTACTTAATCCAATTTATAACAAACTTAATTTTATCTTGTCATTTCTTTTTTTTAAATGAATGAAAAAACTTTTAAAACTAGTATTAACAGTGGTAGGCCCTGCTTTAACATCTTCGCAAGAACAGGCCGGCTTACCTGGTGCAATAACACGACCGCACAGGGCAAGTGGGTCAGGACAAGACAGTGGTCAAGGGGAAGTAGTTCCAAGTTTCGTCTGATGAGAGTGCATATCGGAGGCCTTAATTTAGTCGTCTTCGCGATACCAACCGCAAAGGATGGGAGGAGGCAGAGGATTTGGTTGGGGATGAGGTGCATAGGTTTGGGAATCTTTCTCTTTTTGTACCTCCCCTTTTCTGTTGATTAAAGGTAGGCATAGCATCTCTATATACAGATGTCAATGGGCAAATTCAAGTAAACTCTCGCTCATTTGTCAACTTATAAAAAAAAAACGGTACGGTCAAATTCTGACAGAAGATACTCCTTGAAAATCCTGTCGACATAATTTCCTAACACTAAAACAAGCAAAGGCAACACACAACTGCATATCTTTAATTTATTGAGCCATATATTTTACTGCAACGAAGTTACTCTGTGCCTTGAATAATGGCGTGTTACAGAAATAACACTTTGATTTGTTACTTTAAGATATGCGCATTCTCTACACACGAAACGACAACGACACGACAGCCGCTAAATTGTAATGGTTAAAATGGATTATAGTTAACCAGCACACAAAATGTTCTAAAAAAAGGGGCAGCGGTTGCGTTTACTATTTTATTAAGTACTCGTAGGTACAAGGTGACAAACGAGCAAACGGTCACCGGAATTTACCAAAAGTCGCACAGACAGATTAAAATTCCCAAACCTACGCATCCCATCTCCCGCCAAATAATATTCCCCTTCCCATCCTTTGCTGTTGGAAAGAAGAAGAGGACTAAAATTAGGCCTCCGTCACTCACACTCATCAGACGATACGTGGAATGGCTTCGACTTGACGCCTGTCTTGTTTATGGTCGTGGTATTGAACTGGGCGAGCCACTTTACATATATGTGCCAAGATGTTAAAGTGGAATCTACCACTATTCTTTCGATGATTTCAGATTTGCACTCGTTTGCACCTTACAGTATAAAAAGAGATATTATAAAAATGTGCTAGCTGGTAGGGTATTAGCATAAATGTATCGATGGAATTCTGTTCTTTAAATAAGTCATAGGAGGTCTAATAAGTAGACGTACTAATCTTCTGCACTTTTTATATCTAAAGGCCGCGCTTTAGTCTTGTGCCAGCAGGACTGACACATTTTCTTAAAACATATTAACTGAACATAAATCGTATTGTATAAATACAAGTGATGTTTGATGAGTCGTATTGCACTAAAGGTTTGAGAGATTACGTTTATTGGGTGGTCGGATGCTATAATGAGGTTTTTGATGTTCTTTCTTTTTATACGGCACTTAAGGCACGAGCTTTCCGTAGGTCAGGGATGTGCAGCCTCCGACATCAGAGGTGACATTTATTGTATCCCTATATACCATAGCACTTTTGTAGTTTAGTATTGTCAGGGTAAAGATTACTGCACGATGTAAACAAAGCTAAGATAAAACATAACTTTCAGTCGGTTAGCCGTCGTATCCCTAGATAGATGACGTTGAGAAAGATCTCCGGGAGTTCCAGATCTGGGTCGGTACTGCGCAGATCGGTGAAGTGGAGGCTTGTTGTCGAAGTTCAAGGCTCACTCGGGGTGAATGGGTCAGACTT
>JAAOEG020000029.1:248718-261807 GCA_011763625.2 Papilio bianor | reverse complement strand
AGTTCCATAACTGCGATTCGCAGTTTTAGCCGTTCATAATTCTTACTACGGTATGAGTAATGCGTTTATTTTGGCAGTAAATCGGCATGTTTGATTGTTGAACTCGTCGAGTACGAAGTGCTCGCCGTTAATTCAGATAATTCAAACAGCAATTATCGTTATTTAAACGTTAAATGGTAGATTATTGCTGCGTCCGTTTTAGCGCTCTTTCATCCACGTAAATGAAAGGTAACACAACACACGTTTTGTTGTACATATTTGTTGTTATACAAACAAGAATCCCATATATTTTTATTTCACAAATAACTACATATTTCAAAAGGATTTCATATTACAATAGGCTTAAAAGGTAGCATAGCGTGTAAGACTTTTGCATTGTGTTATCTTTTAAAACTTTGTACTAACCACGTTAACTATAAATAAGGGTGTTAGAGTGCAGTGCAGTACATTTTTGCAATTGTAAAATGTGGTCCGCAAAGAGCTTAGCATGGCTTTGACAAAACACGCCGATAGCTCGATTATTTCACTGACCGTCGTCGTTAATCTCTCCTCTCTCCATTTAGTCTGACAAATAGCTTCTACTCCCAGACAAAGGTAGTGACGTATTCTTTTCAATTTACACTTGGCTTCGCCCTAAGCTTTTAACTAAATTAAATAGGTGATATTTTTTATAAATTGTCTAGGAGATAGAATTTAGATTATAGGTTAAACCGTCAGATGTAAAGGAAAGTCGAATTGAGTTTCGAACCAAAACATGAATCAAATTAGAACGATTATATTAAAAATTAAATAAGATTATATTTAAATAATTTAGAAGTAGTATCACTATCCCAACAACTTTTAACTATAAAATTATTTTTTCAATTATCTTTTCTAGCAAAAAAACACTGGTTTTTTTACTTAAAAAGACATTTCCAGCACTATTTATCGAAGCAATACCACATGCAGCTTTAGTAATGTCTGTGGGAGATTCCGCCGCCGCCGCATTGCTCTAAACATTTCACTATTGTATTTTATGTTTAACTTACTATTTCAAATAACAATGATTTTATTTATCCAGGATGCCTTTTGTTTTTTGTGGTTATCTTCAGCCTTTACCTTCATATTATATTACAATTTCTTCACGAATAATTTTATTATTCATTATTCTTATTATTACTCATACATAATTACCCTTAAAAATTATCTTTGGAATTTTATATGTACATTTATCCGATGTTCCTACGGCGAAGGAGAACATTGTAATGCAACATGCACCTACCGGAGAGGAAATTCAACGATTAGAGAGAAGTCAACCAACCCACAATGGGCCAGCGTGGTTGATTAAAACCTAGTCAGCTCTAACTAAGGGTAGGCTCACAGCTCCTTAATGGGACGTATAGTGAGCTGATGATGACGATTACGATACTAATGGCCTTTTTAATTATTATCTTGTACCGTAATTTCCGATTATTATGTAATTCTTGTAAGGCTACACATAATCATTGATACTTTGGATGAATGATAATTTTTAACGGTTACCTATCATTACTTGAAAGCTTTAGCTTCCCTTTAAGAATGTGTTTCATATAAAATGAATAAGTGAGTGAATGAAAAGCGGATGGATAAAAGCGTTTACTTTGAATAGATGTGCGACGAACCTTTCTTATCAGTGGCGGCTACTCAATTGAATATATTTTTGGCGAGGCTATTACCAAGAATACTAAATCAAGGCCAAATCTAATGTTTATTGGGAAATGCCACATTTTTATACAAATCTACTATCGATATCAGATTTATTAAAAAAATATAAACATGGGATTTTGTCGGGTTTTTGTTATTCGAAATATACCTTTAAAGCTTCATTAAATTTGTATCTCTTATTACATAGAGTTATACCAATATGAATAAAGTAAAGAACAAAGGACCATTTCATATTATTGTAAGTTTATAATTTTGTTAAGGTGTAGTTTATCATTATTTTACACAGTTAAACAATCATAATTAATTAGTAATAATAGAATTTATAAGGATAATTTAAGATTTCTGAAATATAGGTTTTAGTATCGTCTACGAAAAGCTACATTTTAGCTACAGCTTAAAGCTTTAGTGTTAGATAATAGTGTGGGCTGTGGGCCATTGAATGGGCAGACATGAACAGAGCAGTCAATGTTGCCGTACTTCAATGCAATAGTCCATTAAGAGTAACGATCACAAATGTGTTTGCTTACGCTATAACCTGCCTATATATCTACACTAGCTTAGAACTTTTCGAAAGATCTCTATAAGTATTTAAAAATAATGTTCACGCTACTAAGGTCTTGTATAACTACTGGGTCAAAAATTAAAATGAAGATAATAATATCGTGAAATTACATTAAGTTATGTTTAATAAGATATTACCTTATCTATGACTATAGCGCGCAGTCCTGAACGGAAAATTGACCCAATTACGGAGACATAATTGGCTAGTCAGGCTTTTGGAGTTCCCGCATTATTGAGCCTTAACTAAAATTTGCAAAATCACAGCTTTTGAACATTTAATTAATAAAGTGCGCTACAACACGCTGCACAAAAAATTCCATCAACAAAGGAGATTTCATTTTAAAATTTCTATAATCTCATCGAGTGTCCTACGAGTACATACATATGTTTTTAATGAAATATTATGGATCAGATTAACGTCAGTTTTCATTGATAATTCGATCGTATATGGATTATCGAATAAAGGAGTTTCTACATATATTTAAATATTTTAATGCTTTATGTCACTTTTCAATCTCAAATATTGAAATATTTAGAAATAAAGTGTTTAAGAAGCATTGTAATTGTAATTTTCATTACCAATTTCATACCAATTATAATAAACCTGGCGACGACCGCACTAAACGATTTCTTTATTGGAACACAAAGGGGTACATATTTCTTTCTCGCTCTCTCACTGTTATCTGATGCGAGTTGTTATCAAGGGACTCCTTTGATATCTTACGGTTATCTAATATGTAGTAGTATGCTCTAAGGGATCTTAAGTAATAGCAAAAGGTAAGCAAGCATCTTTCGTGTATTATGATTTTTCTCTTGGTTTGCATAGTAATTTTAAATGATTCTTCTTGTTACTGTGTTTCATGTGTAAAAAACAGCATTAAATAAATATAGAAACGCGTAACAGTGATAAATAATTAGAGATGTCCGCGCCATGCTCTCGACTGCAACATATTGCCACGCGATCGACGGAATTTCAATTATAATATGAATCAGGGTATTCAATTTTACTTTTAAGTAGTAAAAGTATATTTATTTTATACAAAATTGTAGAAAAGATTTTGTTTTAACAATTTAGCGGTCGAATACTGAAACAAATCCTAAAGCAAGCACCGCTTATAATCTGACAGAATATTGTATTTTAACCGAGGCATTATTATTTACGACAATGTTACATATTTAAATGTCATTTCAGTATCAGACCATAAGGATGTATAAATTGTCAATAGAAACGTCAGTTTTTATCGCTGCCTTCTTTGTATACATATAGATAATATAATAGTAACCATTTTTAGTGTAAAAGTTGTACATAGCATAAACTTGTCTGTAATCCTACGATGAACATTTGAAATGTTAAAGGCAATGCGGAGTAATTCAAAGAAACTTAAATCGTCCTCAGTAACACGGAGCGAGTCACGTCGCGGCACAGCGCCGCCCAAACTTGCTCCAGCAAAATTGTTCTTTTCGCATTAGGAATTTATCCCGCGCTCGATGCAGGGCGCAATACATGGGGCACGGAACTGAGAATTGGATCTTCATTTCCATATTGATAGACTAAATATTTTAGTTTGTATGGGCGGATACGTTTTGAAAGTAAGACATCTACAATTTATATTTGTGTATAAAAATAAGTTAGTTAAATGATATGATTGGCTACAGAAGCCATATCCTATCCTGTAACAGTGTATTATTTCCCATTTTAATTGAACTTATACGGACATTCATTAACGTCTTCAAGATAAATTAAAACAAATACCAATATTGTTTTTAATTATTCACATTTTAAATTAAGCTTAGCGCTAATAGTTTAAATATTTGTTGAATATTATTTCCTCGGATTTAATCTCGGAAACTTTTTGTCAGCTAAAACCGATTTTACCATTGCCAGGCAACGCGACAACCCTTTCCAAAGTAATTAATCTTAGCAATGCCATAAATTTCATTAAAGATAATTGAAAAATAACAAGAATTCTTTACTTACATTGCATTGAGTTCTGTCTTGTCTGCCATGCCTCAGTTTAGTCTACAAATGCCATTTATTAAGAGTAGTTTTGAAAGGACTAAAATTTTACTAAGATTTAAGAAATGTACACTTTATTGTATTTGTTATAAGAATTAAATTCGTAATGCGCTATCGCAGTCTTGTGTCGTTTATTTCTTATGTATAAAAGAAACAAGTTGAGCGGTTAGCACAAAACTTTAAGTTTTAACTAGCACGACATAAGAGTAAATTTCCAATGAAAAAGATGGAGCTGAAACGTTGTTCTTTTGTACAAAAGGTAGTTTCCAGTACTAAGTGCATCGAGATCTCTCTACGTGCATCCGTTTGCAATGTCAGTTGGAAATTTCTCGTTACCGCAATAATCCGCGCCCAGGTTCATATAACATTTCGCAATATTTCACAATTTAACTTAGGGATATTTGCCAGCGAGCGAAACAAAGGCTGCGTTGTGTCTACTCAATTACAACTGCGCTGACAACGACGCAATATAACATTGGTAAAACAATCAAATACTTTTGTTAAAAGATTATGAATTTAAAATAGCTGTCTTCGAATTGACAATACAATTTCATTCCAATTCCATTGAAATTCTTTGAATATAGTAGTTCTTACTTAACACTTTTGAATTTCTACTCGATTTCAATGGATGCGTGTGTGAAATTGAAATGAGCGGCGAGCAGCGAGCGGTGAGCCGTGGCGAGGCTTGTGTTGTCTGAATGGCCTCGCTCTCTACTGTAGCTACGGTCTCTTTACAATCACCATCCTTATTTACATTTGTATGGGCACTTCGATCATTCGTCCTATATACACGGAACTCATTACAAATAAGTTAAATAGATTAGGATATATATATTATAAAAAATACACATTCAAAAAGTAAAATATGTTAGCTTGTAAAAGTATAGTAACTGCCATACTCACAGTCATTAATTGTTCACTTAACAACACGAAGTACCAAAGAATCATAATGCAATTTTCAAGCGACGATACACGAATCTCTAGCGCAAATGTTTTTGGTTGAAACTTTGATGGTAAAAATGCTAACTAGTAAATAGTGTTAAGTATTAAGTAAGTTAAGTTTTCTAAAGGTAAACTAGGGCGTTTTGCTTGTCAATAACGTATTTCATGGAAACTGGATAAGAAGGAGGGATGAGGCACGGAAACGCTTGTAGGTGTACGTAACGTGATCGAGCGAGCACTTTGAATGGATGTGCGATGAACCTTGCTTATCAGTGGCAGAGGTCGCCAGTAAAGTATACATATGTATAGCCCGAGTTATTACGGAACACGTCAACCTTCGGAGCGGACCATTCAAAATAGGACGTCAGGCGAAAAACTAGAAAAGTGACACAAGCTTTTAAAGTACACAAACAGGGTTAACATTCACATCACTTTTTGAAATATGAAATATGTATCAACATAGATTAAAAACATAAAATGTAGTACTTTACATATTTATGTATTACATTTTTGTGTTATTACTATATTCATCCCTAATTGGTACTAAAACTAAGCAAATGTGGTGAGACAAATAGGCGTTATGACCTTTTAACAATAGTTTATTGCTGTAATATTCGCCATAGCCTGATATTAATTTGTGTAGTAATTAAATTATAGTTCAACAAATAACTTACAAAAAGAAATTAAATCTCTAGTCAGTAATTTAAAATACAATTTAAATTGTCAATTACAATAAGATTATCTTAAAAGAATGTAAACTGATTAATCATAAAGTAACATTAAAACACTAGTAGCCAATAATCTGGGGACATTTAAATATCATTACATTTATGCGGTTGGTTTGGCCAATAGCCAAAGCTGCCGCCTGGCGAAGAGGTCGTTAAGATTGTAAATTTAAAAAGGCTTAGTTCCCAAGTATTTCTTGGACAAGTTTACATTGCTACGTCCATATTAGCACAGGCAGGCTCTGATATTCAAATATTTTATTTTAATTAAAATATAAAAGAATATATTGACTATTCCCTTAAGTGTAATTAACTCAAAGATAAATTTTACGGAAACAAATACTTAACATGTTCCCTTTAACAATTAACATATTATTTTATGAGGCATTGTCGGCATCAACTATTCACCATTGTGATACCCAATATGTTAAATTTCTCTTACGTTGTTGGTAATTTAAAATATGGCTTGTATTGTATCAGGCAGCGATTATTAATACATGGGTACGCAAGTGGGAATGGAACACGCGAGCGGACGCAGTCGGCCGGAGCGGAGCGGAGTGCGGGGCGCAATGTGTCAAATCAATCTAATTTGTCAATGAAAGTCAGGCGCAGACGTTGATTGCTTCATGTGCGTAAAGATGTCGCTGTCGATGTCGCAGTAAACATATTTTTCTTTCCGTTATGATTTTATTTTGTCCTCTCCTCGCTTCTTCCGCTGACAGTGTATTATGAAAAAAAGTATCTAACTAAGTGAGTTTCAATCAGACAGAATTGTCTATAAACCAGAAAGGCATAAAATTATAAACAAGAATTAAACATAATCATTTTAAGTATTCGTTTCCATTAGGTTTGAAGTATATTACATATTTATAATTTTAATATTGGTGTAATAAAAATATTTTTAATCTAATGAAAAAAAATGTTACATTCGATCCAAATATAAATTACAAGTGAGCTATTGACGGCATTTTAGCGCTCATGTCACCTGGACGATTTACTAATCGAAGGCAATTAATGTTAAATGAGGAATATGGTAGCTTGGAAATTCTCTTACTTATCCATTAACGAGGATATTTACTACATAAATTCAGCAATGGTTAGTTACTAAACCAAATCAATTTCAATGTTAATAACGTCTATTTAATTTAATATATTTAGTACCAAGTCTAAATATTACAACTTGTTCCAGTAATGAAATATTTTGATAATTAAAAATAAATGACAGTGGTATCAAAGAGCAGTAATTTGGAATCTTCCTTAAAATACACAAAGGAAAATATTACTGATTCTTATGAATGATCAAGCTGTTCTCCCAACTTTTATTGCGTTACCAAGAACATGTTTAATTGGCAACTATTCAACGCGATATATTCCCGTACATTTCTCCGCTGCACGTTTTATGATATTTTGAACAAAAAGTGTCTAATTAACTGTCAGATGCACACGTTTTTATTGTGCTGCACTAAAATTACCTGCGCCCCGCTCACACGTACTCATTAAACAATTGTTTTAAAACAGTTCAAATATAACTTAACTCTCAACATTATCAGATATTCACTGTTAATTAGAAACAATGGAAAGCTAACCTGCAGCTGTAAATATAAATGTTCAAACATTTACCGAAAATAACAAATATATTACGCTTTGTTTTATTTATTTTTTATACCGAGGCTGTATAATTTTTTGTATTCAAACAATATCATCGTTAGTGCTAAACTTGTAGTAAACAAAGACTGCTCGGCAAACGAACGGCCATCGGGTGAGACTTTTTTTTAACAGATAGTGTCATCAAAATTCGCGTACAAAGCCTTAGCTAACACTGGACATTTCTGTAATAAATAATGAAATACTTTTTTTGGATAAACTAGAAAATTAACACTGTCTTATGGTATGGCGGCAGCGGACATAGGGTAGCAGACAGGTATTTGGTGTAAAAATTAATAGCATGCGTCAACATCTTGTGCCGTACAGCGCCAAAACGGCTAATGGAGTACGATGCAGCATCCACTGCAAGGGTTGAACGACCCAACGCATGCGCGGAACAACCCTCTTTTCGGGCTAAATAGCCAACGAGCTGTCTTAGTGCGCGTTCATTCTAACTGCGATCAAATTTCGATCTTAGCATGTAACGTAGTGGATGCTTTTGAAGGTGGCGGGGCTCGGCAGCGGTGCGGCTGGCAGCGCTCAGTAGGTCGTGGCTCGCCGCGGCCCGCGCGCGTCTATCACACTCGTTGCGCCTCGTAGCTCGTAGGCCGGGAAACTTTATAAAGTTTGCGTTGTCGTAGACGGAACGGTCTACGTGAACTGTTTTTTTGTATTAAAATTATTTGAATATTGTTTGTGTGTTTAATTGTGGGATATACGAAATGAGGTGAGGTTTTCAAATGTTTATTACACTTGTTTTTATTTAATTTTTAATGCCATAAGCAATATTTATAAATCTTAGATAATTAGCTTAATCAACATTTTTATTTCTATTTAAACGTATTTAATAGAAATTCGTTTATTTTGAGGATTCACTTTGTTCTGAAACAGTCAATCAACAATAAAGCGATGTTTCTTGTGATAACTTTTCGTTAAACGATAGAATAATAATTACTCAAATATTTCAGATACTCTACTCGTATATTTCGATTACTAAATATTTCGAATTTGTATATTATGGCAGTATCTGTTGTAAAAAAAATCCAGAGTTCTACAAGTTTCATTTATAAGGGTTTTATAAATTACAATTATTTTATGGAACATTAAAACATAGTTGAAATTAATATTCAAAATAAAACTCTGAAGTTGGGATTATCGGAGAAAACCGTGTATCATTTAAATTATTTATTTATTATTTATAATACATTTTTAAATCTAAGTTTCATATTCCATTAGTATAATATCCAGGTCTAAAATGCATTATAAAGACGATGATAAGACGTTAGAGTCGCCGTGTCGTATATTTTAAATGATGTTGCACTCAGTGGCAATATCGTACTGTTTTAACGCGCAATTTAATGGCTCGAGTGACTTTAAAACTCACTTCACTCATAAAACTTACCGTCGTAAGTTTCACGTTCTAACACTTCTCACAATAAGGTACTTTTATTTCTGAGAACTCTTCGTCAGCATTTACTTGGGTTGATGGATAAAAATTAAATAAAACCTTGCTTATATATTAATAATATTTTTTAATACTAGATAATTTTTAAACAATTTCAGAAATATTAGTCGAAACAAACATATCTTTCCATTCTAGCTGTTATTATAGATGACGAAAACCATTTTACAACATGTAAAATACAGTTCCAATAAGTGGTATCCAAATTGAAATCAATAATAATATTAATGTAAATGGCTATAATAATAGTTAAACGCTTGTTCAAAACTGCGTTTTATGCCACAAAACTATTTATAAGTTATGCAATTATAGTGAAGTGGCCCTAAACAGAGATCTCTAACATAATTAATAATTCAGCACAGTAAAGCGGCTGCACATCTCACGTTTATGTCATACACGAGGCCGGAGCTCTCGGAAATTAATTAATCTATTAAATACGTTTATGATATGTATTTTAATTACAGTTACAATAATTAATACGAGATTAGTTAATCGGAACAATTGTAATTGGTTTGCATATTGTTACATGTGACACGCCAATAGATTAATATTAGTATTCGATATTCAAAGACAGTAACTAAATGTAAGTTAGAAAATTTGAATCAAGCGAAGTCATCAATAAGATCAAATAATAGCGAAATACCGACGGTAAAAAGTTTATTGTAAATTATGGATGTACATATACATCTGTGTGACGGGCTACAGCTTAAACGACTAAACTAATTTTGATGAGTAAGTTCGATTCGATTCATCAACATCCAAGAAGTGTTATAGATGTATTGTGGGTGGCAAAAAACACACACTCGTATAGTCGACAAGTCAAAAATTAACTTTATTTATTTTTAACAATATTAGAGCCGCAGTCATACGAATTTTTGTTTTTTAAATTAAGGGTTTTTGCTAACGAGTAAAAGTGAACGGATAATAAAAGTATTATAATTTTAAACAACCAATAAAGAATTACGCAACTTAAATAAAAATAATCATCATCAGCTCACTATACGTCCCTACTGAGGGGTTCGGAGCCCACCCCAAGTATGGGCCTTAGTCAACCATGCTGGCCTAATGCGGTTGACTTCACACACATCTTTTGAATTTCTTCTCAGATTTGTGCAGGTTGCATCACGATGTTTTCCTTCACCGTAAGAACGCCTGGGAAATATACCTATGAAATTCGAAAATCGAAAAACACATTGATACATAGTGGGATTTAAACCAGGACCTGCAGATTGCAAGTCAAGCGCTTAGCCCCTGAGCCACCGACGCTCTAAAAATAATATTTCCACCAAATTGGTCTCGATATTTTCAAAAGAAATAATGTAATTTCGTCGCTTATTCACTTGAATTCGTATAATAAAATTTGAAAACATTTCGATACAATGAGGGGCGTTGAGAGGCAGTTTAGAGGCGATACAGTATTCACGGCGACGTAACAAGCGGCCGCAGTACAATGGGATAGGGCAGGTGTCGTCTTATTTGACATTGATTAAACTCCGCCGGCGATTAACTGTGAATATTGTAAGCCGCCGTTGCCGTCGCTTAAACTGAAACTATAGCGAAGCTTAATAGATTTGGAACTACCTATAATAGATTGTAATTAAATGACGTAAATATTTACCAAGTACCTAAAAATATTACTATAATAGATTTAAGTAACAGAAAAAAAATGCATTACTTAAAGTTACGTGATCGTAAAAATAATCTAAATTCTGCACTTTTAAAACCTTTTTACTATACTCACTAAACAATTCAGGTTGCATTAACTATTCTGAGCTTTTCCTCCCCTATTAGTTCAGCAAGGAGGATTATTTTACGGGCTTTCATGTTTTTGAATTTTATTATTTTAGTATTTTTTTTATATCATGCACATACGAGGTCTGTTTGATAAGTCCTTTTAAAAACTATTTGTTAAAACCTCTTTTTGGTGAATGGCATTAACAGTGGCTGGCACAATCTTTCAAATAAATACTGATAAAAATTCTGCTTAAGAAACTAGAAATTGTCACTTTTATAATTTTAATTGTAATCACTTCTAAATTTTCCACAACCATGGAAAAATCAGTATTTCTTTTTTCCGTTTTTTTTCCTTTAATTGGTTGCAGTCCTACCACAATAAAAACTTAACTTGATTCTGTCCATGGCACTAGCGCACCAACATTGCAGGCCATTTACAATTGGTTAAATGATTTTAGAAGTGGTCGGTCAAGCACATCTGATGCTCCGCGCTCTGATCGCCCGATCGAAGTCACTACTGAGGATATTGTTGAAGAAGTTTATAATATCGTACTCGATGACCGCCAAGTGAAGGAGCATGAAATAACTGAGACCTTAGGCATCTCCACTGAGCGAGTACATAAAATCCTGCACTTTGATAAAGTTGTCTGAACGTTGGGTACCACGTACGTTGATGATCGAACAAAAACGCGAACCAAAGCGAATTTCAAAGCTATGTTTGGTTACAATGAAGCGTATGTGTTGTGTATATGTTGTATGTGTAACACTGTGGACGAAACTTTGGTCCACCATTGTACACCAGACTCGAAACAGCAATTGTAACAATTGATGACTGCTGGTAAACGTGACCCAAAGAAGACAAAAACTGTTTGATCAGCTGGGAAGCTGACTGCCAAAGTTTTCTGGCATGGTGGCGGAATCATTATGATTGACTGCTTGAAAAGGTAAAGACAATCACTGGCCGTTATTTCGCAGAGTTGTGGACCGATTTATTCGATTGTTGGAAAAACGACATAAATTATCCTCTCAAAAAAGTTATCTTTCATCAAGACAACGCCCCAATGCACACCTCAACTATTGCAATGTCATAACTTCCGAGTTGGGCTTAGAGCTGGTTCCGATCTGTAATCACCGGATCTAACTCCTTTTGATTACTATCGATTCCCAAATTCGAAAAGATGACTCGGGGGACAAACATTTTAGAAAAATAAGGACTGCGATGTGAGCTATGAGGGCTGTGATGACCTATAATAGTGTAATTTTTTTACTGCTACTACTGGACTTGTCAAATAGCTCTTGTATTTTAAGCTACAGAAAATTAAACAATATTTCCATGTATCATATTCTAATGTTGTAATGTTTAGTAAATTAAGTTATTGTTATTCTTATCTCTGCAGTGAAAGAAATAAAATTATTACCAAAAGTGTTAAAAGCTTTACGAAAAAATTGAGCATAAAAATGTAAACAAAATATTCAAAAAAAGTTTAAGAACATTTTAAGCATCATTAAAATCTTCAATCTCAATTCTAATTTAACTTTTAACGTCGCCACTCAAACTTTATTTATTTTGAATAAATCGAGACTGAAAAATGTGCCGATATTTAAACGCGAAACGATTATGTTGGTTGTTTGAAATGTTCTTTACTTTATACTACTAGTATCCTTCAAATCAAATCAACAAAAATCATACAGTAAAAGAGGTAATGAAATATTTAAATAAATACAAATTTCAACAAAACGTAATTTCAATATATTTAATCTGATATGATACATTCACGAACGGATCACGGCGCATAGCTTGTACGCATTTGATATTCACTTTATTTCAGTACATTTTATTTAATCTTGTCGACAGTGTTGTGCAAAGAATCCTCTTGTTTGTTTGTGTACTAAGTCGCTTTGACAACACCTACGGACAGAAAATAAAGGATAATACATTATCAAGACATAAGGAATAGCATAGTATAACTCTCTCTATTCTTTAAAATATTAAACTCCTTATTGGTATGTTTATAACTTACATTCTAGTTATTTTATATTTATGATTTACGACGATAGTCAATTGTTTTCTATTTAAAACTTCATATCTTTATTTATACGGCATGACTGTTACTACTGATAGAGGTAGTATGTGATATCTATTACACTCTTTAAATACTAAACTATTTAAAAAAATATTCCTTATACAGAGTTTTTTATTAGGCGATAATATGTACGTTATCTACGTACTACGTACGTACGTTATCTTTAATATCTATACAGAGTTGATAATGAGACGTACTCTTGATACATGGACCGACGGAATCACAATTGGAGGCCGC
>JAAOEG020000029.1:228940-248618 GCA_011763625.2 Papilio bianor | reverse complement strand
GGTCGTCAAACGGGTCACTGATACGTAATGACCACGACCAGTCTGACAAGACTGAAGCGACAAAGAAGAAGAATGTACGTTATCGGTAATATAAATGGATATTTTCTGCAACAGAACTAACGCTATTATCCCGACGGTAGTTATGAAGCCGAGTTGTACCGGTATGCTAGATTTACACATGGACGGAACAGTGGACATCACAGTACCGCTATGAATCTACAAATGCGAGAGAGTATAGTTTAATGCGGTATATCAGTAGCCATAGGGCACTAACTACTGTTATTCTCACTGTTCCGCCTTCGTGTGAAAATAGCATTAGAAGATAGCGCTCCCGTACCGACACTCCGACTTTAGTAATATCGTAAACAACAAACATAAGCATTGTCACGGTAACAGGCTACCATATACGCTAATATGATTATATCTCATAAAGTCATGCAGTGTAATGCACGGTTAAAAGAGATAAGCTTTTCTCTCTGACTTAGAATAGAATTATCTTTCTAAGAATGCACCGTCTACTACGCTCACTAAAGGTATTTGTGAGCAGATTTACCATAAAAATATGTATGGGTTCGTTCTCTCGGGGTTCAGAATCTTTTAAACCGTTTAGAAAACTAAATCCTTACAAATCCGGCTTAATTTCAGGCTACAATATATTGATTGCATGTAAATGATGATCGATGAAAAATTCTCGATTTTGTCGTCAAATTTTTAATTCTGTTTACGAAAGCTTGTAAAATCTTCTATACCACTAAATACAGTTGGTAAGTTTTCTTGCGAACATTCAAGTCTTCATCTATTTTCAATTGCGTGGAGGCTGTCTGGCAAACTCTGCGGCAGCGGCCGGGAGCAGCCGGTAGGGTTCGCTGTGCATTTCAATGGTCCAGCCTCCGGCGCGCCCCGGGGACTCGCCGCAAATGCTCTATTGTTAACAAGGCCGGGACAAATATTCACTCGATTCCCAAGTGATTTGACCATGCCTTAATTTTGCAGAAATACCACTTGAAAGGAGCTGAAGATATTTTGAAATATTTGACGAAATAGTTTGTTTTGGTATAGGAAAATAAGACTTGCAATTTATTTCTTAAATAGTATAATATTTTCAAAAGTTTCTTCCTTATTCATCATTTCGCCTATGTATTAACTTTTTTAAGAGTCCTTCAACCGGGAAAAATATTAAAATTTGTTAGCGAGAGCACTTGTTGGAAGGTTCATTAAGCGGCTAAATTAGTTTACTTGCCTAATTATGAAAACGAACTCGGTAACAGACGCCCATCTCACACAGACCTGCAGTAAAACATAAATCTAACTAATATTGAAATTTAGAATGTTTAGATGGATGGATGGATGTCTGAAGGTATCCCCACAACTCAACAGATATCGATGAAATTTGGCACAGATATAGAACATTGTCTGGGATATCACATTTTTTTTGTAAAAGAAGTGGGCAAACGACCAGCGTGAACACCGAGGTAATCATCGACTCCTACGGACATCTGCAATACCAGAAGAACTGCAGATACGTTGCCGGCCTTTGAGAATGTGATACGAACGGACCTCGGAGGTGGGAATTATTCCAAGTAATTCTACCGATCACTCCCCGTGGTATATACAGCAAAAATGCAGAGGGAACTAACCCCCATCCGCAAGGCCAGAGTGTCGAACTGATCAGTAAGAAGACAACGGTCGTTGACGATTCGAATCGCTCTCCATTGTATGCGGTCAAACGAAAGAGGCTGGTATGGGGTGTTCCAGCCCAGAGATGCGAGCAGTATTCCATGTGGAGTCAAACATGCGCCTTGTAAAGTTGACAGTGGTGGCCCGCCTGCAAATACTGCTTCGCTTTGCTGAACTCGCCCAGCTTTTTGGAAGCCAGCTTGGCCGTGTCTTTCGAATGACCGCGAAACTGAATGTTATTCCATATGTAAACAAAACATAAGCTATGTACTTCCAAGACCATTTTTAATTGCACTGACGGAGTCGCGGGCAAGAGTTACTAATAAAAAAATATATATATACACCACAATATATTGAAACGTGTAACATAAGTTCACTTAAATTAAGTAACAAAATATCGCATCGCAAAAAAGTAATATAAAAAATACAGTTAATTCGCACGACATACACAGATAACTTTTATTTTAGTGACTTTAAATTTTTGTACAAAAAACTCCATCAAGTGTCATCCGCTACAATTGAAAAAAAAATAGTTTTTTTTTAAATTATATTGACATGCGATTTCAAAGTAAACAAATGAATAAAAACCACTTCACAGTGAAGTACAACAGAGGCATTAAATGAAGGTTATTGTTTTTGTGATTTAGTAGCATTACGTGTTGATTTTTGTACTTTATCCCACAACTTTCGTTTACACTTTATATAGTTTATACTCAACACTGGACGGCTAGTTTAAATTCACTGCATGCAACTTAATATATACTAAATTAAGCTTTAATTTTCGCCACCGGGCACACTCAAGTAGGGTTCCGATTTATAGTTAGAGTTCTACAATCACCTTTATTTTAAGCCAACAAGGAATTTACATTTTCAATGGTATATTGTAACTTGTTCTTTGGTTGAGCTCAGGATATCAGCAGATAAAATCCTTAATTCGAACTGCAATGCGCCTGCAATTAGTGTGGCTTTGCTAAAATATCTCGAGTCTGCATTCGGTGCAATAACAGCGTTATAAAATTCTCTAATTCCAATGGAGTAAATTTCTGCTACTTAAAATTGTCTTAAAACACTATATTGTTTAGCCATAAACTAGTGTATAATAATACAAGTTAATCATGCATAATAACAAAGTAGATAAACAATGATATCAGAACTTGTATGGTTGTTATTAAGTTACTAAGTTATAGTTCAAAATACACACCCACATATCTTAAATGTCAAAATACTACAAAAGATATTTACTGTATTATACGCGAGAGGAATTACACGTAACTATCTCCTACGTAATATATTAACGTTACAATATATTTCTACAAGATATATAAAAACAACCGGAGTGTTGGACAATTATATATCACGTCTCAGGCTAAGTCCCACACTATTCGGGAAAAACGGCTTGTGTTTGTGACACTTTGTATGAAAGTTTAATGGCTCTTTGGAAGCGATATGAATTACTTTTTTACTGTGGGTTCACATTACCGAAACATTCCTATAAAGCTTACAAGATTAATTTAATCAATAATGGCCAACGAAGTACCGATATCGTAATGGTTAAGGGTACGGATTTCCGATCACATGGTCGAGGATTCGAATCCCACCGTTCCACTACTGTGGTAAACCATGCACCTAGCAGAAGCCTGAGGATCAGAATGGTAAAAGATATATTAGTAAATTAACTAAAATCTGCCAATATTGCTGAAATATAAAAAAAATCTTACATCTAAATTACAAAGTCTATGTTGAAACATAGTTTGTTAAGCTCGTTTATCTTTAGATTATTATCGGAAAAACTGAGATCGCAACATGTTTTGTGACAATGTATCTAAATGGAAATCCACCATATGGTTGTGAACTTGTATAATGAAGACGGCGACAACTATTGCAATATTTAAGTAAAAGAGTCCAAAGATATCTGGTCGAAGTTTTTCATTACGATCAAGTATTTTATCTGGAATAAAAAAGTAACGGGAAGTTTAATTTAATTTCCCAGTTGGTAAGGAAAGTCAGAGAGTGTCTGCAAATTATTTTGTGAGATCAGTCAAATGAATACTTCGGGGTATTAAAAACTCCTTTAAGGGATTGCTTCGTGAAAATTATACCTACTACTGTTTTCTTTTTCACAAATTCTGTCTTTACTTGATAAAAATCTCGGGAAAACAAAAAACATGCTTTATAATAGCAGTCGTCTGCGACTCCGTCCGCGCTTTTTTGTAATGTAGCCTAATTTACTCCTTAGTACATCAGCCAAAAAGTCTCGTTAAAATCGGTCCAACCATTTCAGAGATTAGCCGAAACAAACAGACAGACAGACAAAAATAGTAAAAAATGTTATTTTGGTGTATGTACCGTATATATGTATATTCATATGCATGTAGTAAAAAACGGTTATTTCAATATTACAAACAGACACTCCAATTTTGTAATATTTATATAGATTTTACTTACGTTCACATGCGACATATTTTAATAGCCAAAATTAAGTATTTAAGAGCGTTTTATGCTACAACTCTTTGGCACTGAATGTGTTAAAGTGGTATAATATTATAGTATTACTTTTCCATAAAGGTTAATTTGACAGTTGTCTTTATTTCTACGTATAATAAGCAAAACTATACAAACATTTATTTTCACGGATAATAGTAACCTCTTCTCTATGCATAAAACCCTTGATGAGTCTGCGGCCGCTTCCGGGCGTTTAATATAACAAGATGAGGCAAAATTGTTCCAAGTCACGCTCCTTATTACCCCGGTTAAGGTTTGAGATTTTCATTCTAATCGCATTATAACCTTTCGAAATATTCATATCTTCTTTAAGAAAAATTGAAAGGGCTTTAAGTATTCAGGTTCAAGCGATAACCGATTTGCAAAATTTCAATAGCGGTGGCTGCTAATTTAAAGGCATAAAGTGTGGTTATATGCGAAAGGGTTACTCTATTTTTTTATAATTTTCTACAATTTATTATACGTCAAAGTAACATAGAGCAGGAAATAAACGCATAAATCAAGGACAATACTGAAAATAAATGTGGCCCTTGAGAGTTTTTTCAAATATCCCGGATATTACAAACGGACATTGCGCGCAAACTTCCCGGCATAAATATGAATTTTACATGCGATTACATCAAGTAGAACTGTAATAAAGTTTTTGGAAGCGATGGCTGCAATGGTGGGAACGGCGTTTAAACCGGGGCCTTTTTAACAAAATGAGACCGTTTTCAAGCTACTTAAGTTTACATAGTCCAGGGAACTGCCCCCGGGGCAAACTGAGAGGCATACAGATGAATTATAACCGCGTAGCGTCCGCTCACCGGCTCGGGGCGCTCTCTATTGCTTTTCAATTTACAATTTTATTATCATCGAGATAAGAAACGATTCGCTCTGCGAGTCATAAATATCGGCCCGGAAAATTTGACAAAATATTTGTGCAAACATTTTTATCGCCGACGATATCGGTGTTTGCTCACTGGGTTTTATATTAGATTTGATGTGGAACAGTCGATGTTTGACCGCCGCGCCGCGCCTTCTACCGGCTGCCGGCTGAATCGACACTGTTTATGGATAATTCCGCCTTTGTACGACGCGACGTTACCGAACCATCAATGGAATATTTACTTTTACTTTGCTCGCTGGAATTACTAATAACCGTCCCCTTTTCCCTGATCAGTTCCGAGCTTTATTGCTTTGCAATGTTTGCATTTTAGGCCAGAGTATCTATTTGACTTTGATAAGATCATTATCATATGGAGTTCGTAAACCTAATTCCAATAGACTTAATCACCCACGGCATAGACGCTTGAACCTAACCGTCCGATAAATTAAATTATGGATCAGTTATTATATATATGAATACTCAACTTTTACCGTTAATATCTAATGTTCATTGAATTTTATATGTATTTATGTTCACCATATCAATTGTAAATTACATAATATTTATTTATTCACAGTTGCTAAACAGTTTGACATTAAAAGCATGTCAAATATGATTTTCAGTGAAGATAGTAATTTTGTATTTATATATTTTTATGTTAAAACTACATCTCTTTAGATTTGCACCATTATTTAACGTCTTTGTTCCCTTAAGTCCAGGAGCGGAACAGCGGTCTCGGATCAATCGTTTGAGTATACTTAACGGGACTTTTGCGCTACTCAAATTCGAATTTAGTTGAAGACTAAAAGTTTTGGAAACAATATTATAATTCGAACCTTCTATTCAATTACAGAAGAATATGAAACTTTGCAACTAAAGGTGTCTTTATTCATATTCTCATACTATAAGGTTTTTATACCTTGTGCAAGGACCCTATCCAAAGAAACTCACAAGTTCTCTCTGTTCAAGGCTTCTGCGTGAACCAGAAAAGTGTGCTCGCCTAGCTCATATCCTCACATAACTACAAGTTAGAACCACACCTTGACATCTTCTACAATATACCTACGATATTAAGAATTTAACGAAGATAAGAATTGATCACATTATAATTGATAATATATTATGCATAATAATGAACATCTTGAAAGTGAACGAACCAAAGATAACAATCGCTAAGGGTACGAAAATAACAATATCGTGAATACACTAGTATCACCTAGCCTACCTTACGTGGCTTCGTACAACAAAACAAAGCAGCCTCCCCCCGCGTGCGGTTGAGTCAGGTAAAATGGAGCACGTCGGGGCGTCATCAGCCAAATAGACAGCGCGTTACTAATGTGCCGACACACAAGAAAACCGAGCGTGTAAATGTCGCCATTACTACACTGCTAGCTTCTTTGTTTATCATGGCCTCTGTACTCGCAAATAATTGCACTCGTATACTTGCGTGACTAACTACCGCACTTCGAGTAATTGATCACTAAGACCCTTAGTGTAGTTTTTTCATAGCAAATATACACCAACGAATCTGAATACGGCAGTTGAAAGAATTAACATTTCACATCTTAAATTACACCTAATCCTTTAAATCAAATATATGTTATACGACTAACTATACGTAACTCCACGATTCAAAATCTAGAAATAGACATCGGTATTGATTAAAGCATTAAAACAAACGAGTTTAGATCAGACTGTGCTGTGCGATAGGAAAACTATTGCTCATTACTAACCAACCTTCAGTATTACTTCAAATTACTCCGTAAATATATTTTAAATGTCACTTTTTAAGTATGGTTTTTAGATGAGTAAACTCATACTTTTTATATTAATGAATGGAATATTTAAAAATACGTCTGAAAGTTACTTTAAATTATAATTAAAGATGACTTTACTTATGATAGCATTATCTTGTTACAGATACTAACCATGATAGTGTCAGATCAGCTGATACAGTGCGTAGCAGAGAACAAAGCCGGGTAAGAGAATGTGAGAGGAAGTACAGAGCTGATGTGACCATGAGCTTTCGACGAGGCTCCTTTAAGAGCTTTGCTATAAGCATCATACAGATCATCACGATCATCTGTCAAGGTAAGCTTTTTGGTTCATCGAATACATTAACCAACACAATGAAACATTACCAATTTATTCCACCAGATGATTTCCTATACCATATTATAATAATTTAATTCGCATTTTATCTATGTATCACGATAAACTAAGATTTTAATCAGTTCTTAAAATTTGGAATATTAAGTTTCATTACGTTACATGTGGTATTTCCTTCGTAATACGGGGCTAATTTCGCATTCCGTTATTGTTAACCCGTCGAGAACATCGGCTTTTCATCAAGCCGCGAAGCAATGAACATCATAAATGAAACTGTTAATAGGCTAACTAACTTTCCAAAATTACAAGAAAACTTTTCAAATAAAAGCAGCCTCAAAGGGCGCCGAATCTTAATGAAGACAGTATTTTAAAGGGTTTCGAACTTGGTATAATTAAATCTCGCTTCTCACATCTGAAGCCGCATGTCTGCGAACAATCGCCACCAAGCTATTTGCGGCGTCAATCTCTTTCTATAGACACGAGTTCTGCTAAAACTTATAATATTGTATCATAAATTCCTCTCTTTTTGTCGTTACAATGTCTATTTTATTCTACTGTTATTTTGTTGTGCGAAGTTTTTCAGTGATTGTCTTATGCTTGCTAAATCTTTTGTATCATAGTGTCTTTTCTATAAAAAATACCCTTTAATAAGTAGGTACTATGATGGCGCGTGATGCGGTGCTAATACGATTTGAAAGACCATACGGTCTCAATAACTTTTACCTTTTTTTTTAAATTCCACTTTCTTGCACTTAATTATTTTTAATTCTTTAATAATCTCATGGCTCATTGGTCTCTAGAAATTGTAAATAAGAAAATTATTCAGTACTTGAGATTACTTTGGAAGTAATCAATTCATTGTAGAGCGGCCAAGCACAATAGAGATCGTGTTCTTTGAAAATAAATTCACCAAAATTTTCTTTCATTTCACCTGAATGAAACTTTTCAACTTTAGAAAAAAAAATGAACAACGTTATAATTACGTAGGGTATGATGTCGGCCCGCGGCGGTGGCGCCCTCACTCTGTGCGGATGAGTTTGTTAATATATTCCAGTAATTATTATCATAGCTACGTGCTTGCTATACATACAATGTTTCAAGAGTATTATTAGTTCTCAAAGCCGTGTACCAACAAGAGGGAAATATCAATTTCTCTTTAAAAATCTTGTCCAACACTTTCTCTTGAATAATAGTGGAATATATTTACGGACATATCACAACATTCCCTAATAAAACAATATAAACAGAACATCCAGAGGTCGCGGCCCGAGCGTCATTAGTGGCAATATTGCTTACAAAGCGGTCCATTACTTACCGACTTCAGATAACTTTGTCAAGTTGCTTAACAAGGGACGTTTGCTTGTCACTACAAACGCTGCCTTACTTTAGATTTAACAGTTTATTTAAAAGACTGTGACGTCATTTATATTTTGCAAATCATATTTAAGTACTGATTAAGGAAAACGGAGTTTTATTTAGTACTACTAATAAAAAAATAGCAACACTTTACTGCCGTGACGTGACATTAAAGCGTTTTCTAGATGAATGTAATGCAGCCAGCAGAACAAGGAAATTTCTTCTAAATGTTCCCAATTTAATGTTACATAATACTATGCGTTTGTTTGTTAGTGCTGACAGAGGAGCCGCGCTTCGCGGAGCCCATTCCCAACGTGACGGTGGCGCTGGGCCGCGACGCCAGCCTGCCCTGCGTCGTCGAGCATCTCGGCACGTACAAGGTAAGATGTATCACATAACATAACAAGTAATTTACTAGCTTTTCATATCTAAAAGAGCGTCGATGGTATAGGGGTTACGTACTCCACTTGTAATCTGCAGGTCCTGGGTTTGATTCCCGCCATGTTCCAGTGTGTTTTCGTTTCTCGAATTCTATGTTTATCCTCCTTTTTTAAGGTTAAGGAAAGAATCATGTTGCAACTTGCACATATCGTCGGAGAAAATCAAAGATTTGGGTGAAGTCATCGAACTCTGCATGCTCTTTTGTTATTAATGTTATAATTACGTAATAAAAAATGTTGTCGCTGTGCTGCTTTTCAATATACAAAGACCATTATTGGAACAAAGAGTTCTATTTATTGATAATTATTTAAATTTTATTGATATTTTAACTACTATTGAACTTGGTGTTATTACTAGTTGAAAAGTAATAGTTATTCAATGATTTTGTTGAGAAACAATAGCTTTTTTTTGTTATTGGGGGGGAAATCTTCAAAAGATACCCTGCCTCCTGGGGGAAAGACAGGTTTATGTGAGACTTGACTCACTAAAACCCCCTCGGTGACCATCATCGAGTGCGATTGGAAAGTCTCGGGATCTACAATGGAACGCACCGGGACTCTCTGCACTGGGCTTTCGCATGATATAGGGGACCACTTCCATCCTGCCCTCGTAAAGTGCGGCAACTCTCGGCCACACCTAGTTTCCGTCTTACCGGGATCGTTTTGGTAGACGATCGCGGCCCCCGCCCTAATCACCTACGATCCCGAAGGTCTCATTTGCCACCGCAGTGTCGGAAGGGACAGTTTGAGTCCTTTTTTGTTCGGAACTAAAGGGCAGGCAGGCCGAGGCGTCCCGAAGAAACGCCTCGCCTATTACGTCTTCGAGCAGGATTGACTCTTTCGCGCTCGCGCTCAGCTATCTCATTTTTGCCAACACAGTCTCGCAGAATGTTTTAAGCGCCATCCACTGCAATTTTCCTGACAATGCAGCCGCTACCACTGCTGACAGGGTGAGGTCTTGCCCCAGCTTTTGGACCAGGATCCATCGTACCGCCTCCCACGCAGGGTACTCGGATGGCGTGTGCTGCGTGGAGTCCTGGTGGCACTGCGTGGTCGGTGTTCTCGACCTATCCTGTTGAGGTACTCCCCATGTCAGCCAGCCAGCAGAACAGTCATGTCCGGTGAGGACTTGCGTCAACCGGAAGTTGACGTGTGCGCTTCCTTGCGAACGGAGCCAGGCATCAAAATTCGGCATAAAGGCGCCAACAAAACGCTGACGCGAGCTTCGCAGTTCGTGGAGCCGCTCCCTCCATATCTCCAACGCACGCCTGCGCTCTTGCCTCCGCACTTCTACCGGGTGCAGGCGCACGGTTTCATCTAGGGTCACGCGCAGGCGTTCTTAGACCCGCGTATCCATTTTCGCCAAGATGTCCAACGGTGGAAACCGAGCAAGGATTGTCGCCGCATTAAAAGATATCGTCAGATATCCCGAGCGATTCTGATGGCCAACTTACGCTGCAGACTTTTAAATTTTCGGCATCGTCGCACGCTAGTAAGTCGATGTGACCATACTGGTGCACCATACAGTGCAATTCACGGTACGACCCCGGCGTAGACACGGCGTACTCCCTCCCCGGTCCTTCCGAGATTAAGTAGTAGTGTATGCAGAGCGCTTACTACCTTTTCTATTCGAAGGGGTAGGCGGTCGAAATGGTCTTGGAAACTCCCCCTGCTAAAGTAAGGCTGAGGTATCTCATGTTCGACCCTATCTGGACTTGTATGTCACCAAACCGAACCGAACCGAAATGGGTGGTTCCCTCCCCCTACGCAGATTGTGGAACCATAGCCCCTCGGTCATATTAGGTGCTATCCGCAGACCCAGTTCGTTAATTTTGTTCACGACGCATGCCACTCCGACCTCAGCGAGCATGATGGTACTTTCAAAATTGCAACCTTCCGCAAGTATTAAAGTGTCATCTGCGTAGCAGACAACACTTACGCCATCAGGGAAGTTGACTCGCAGGACCGCATCGTATGCTAAATTCCACAAAAGCGGACCTAATACTGACCCTCGAAGGACACCGCAATTCACCTCCCTATGGCATTTGTATGTATAACACTGTATCCCTATTTAAGTACTGGAAACACCTGTATTGTAAATACGCCCTAACGATGCACTGCAGGTAAGATGGCACGCGGCGGTAGCTCAGAGCATCCTTAATCGCTGTCCACGGTAGCGAGTTGAAAGAATTAACTATATCGGTAGCAATAGCCAGCACCACACCACCATGGGAGACCACCCTTTGCGACTGCTCCCGGATTCAAATAATAGCGTCGCCGATCGCGCCTCATGAAATCCAAATTGGTTGCTAGAAAGGTTGGGGCCTAACTGATGCAGGTGCTTATTGAGATGGTCGGCAATTACTTTTTCAAACAATTTCCCCGCCTCATCTAATAAGCATATTGGTCGGAAAGCAGAGAGAGTGTCTACAGCCCTAACACCTTTCCTAATAAGTACCAAACTTGCCATCTTCCAGCCAGAGGGAAAGACACCATGAAAAGTGCTCTTTTCATAGTTATTTTCATGGTGGTCTATAGCCCAGGCTCTACAAGGGATTCCATCTGGACGTGGTGTAGTCGTACGACCTTTCAGGCGTCTAATGTATTTCTATTTAGACATCTGCCACTCCTAGCTCGTCTGAGCACTGCAAATATCCTTGCGGCAAGATTGGTCAGGCAGGGTTATCCTGGATCAAGGAAAAGAGCTATAATTTTTAGCAGATAATTTGGATCCAGAGTTTCCGTCAGTGGAGGAACCCATGGCCGTAACTTCCCAGAACGATCTTATACGTGCGACCCCATGGGTCCCTGTCTAGCTCCTCAACGGGTTCTTGCCAGGATCGCGATTTTGCGTTTCCTATTTCTCGTTGCAATGCCTTCGTTGCACCTCTGTAGATCGCATATGCTCTAGCCGTCTCATCAGGTGTGGATCGCCTCCTTCTACGAGCTCTCGTGTACTGGCGTCGTGTTTGTAAGCACGCCACGCGTAATCGAGCAATGTCTTCTGACCACCAGTACATGGACACTTGAAAGATTTCGCCGGAGAAAACAATAGGTAAGCCTCGTAACCCGCTTTTAGAGTTTGTTTGTTACAAACTATTACGAAATTATAATTAAAAGTAAATAGAACATCTCTTTAATTAAAAGAACATACACACAAATAGTTTGATATTTCTTTTGTTTTCTATAAAATAATAAGATTAAAAGATAATTATTTTTTATGAATAGCGATTCAGTGTTCATTAATTAAATTTGTGGGTTTTTCATCATTATTATTTATAATGCTTAGATTTTGTTCTGTTCTAAAAATATATATACAATGTATTAGACGATTAAATTGTACCAAAGTAATAACTATCCACATAGATGAGCTTAGGCATGAGGTATATCCTTCAATGAGTGAACTCTGAACAGCAGCAGAGACCATATAGTGAATATTTCATCGGGTAATTTCATTGGAAAAAGAGTATAAAAGCAATAATCAAAAATAACAGTGTACTATATATTTAAAAAGATAATATCAAAAACATTCGTAGCAATGGCGCAACGAATACTACTTTAAAGGAAATATCGACATCGATTGCGTTTAAATATTGCATTTTATGTGTCGACGTCGACATCTCCCCGGGCCGGCATTATACGAATCCTTTCGAATAAAAAACGAAAACCATTCCGGCACCGATATTCAGCAACGAAAATATTCGTTGCGAGAAACCAGAGAACAAGTAAAGTGGAAATATGGATGTTCATATCAAGCCCCCGTGGCCGCGTGCGAGTTACACGAAGATTTGCCTATATTTACGACGATCTCTTTTTTTCGGGGTGAATTTAATGCGTACATACGTTAGAGCAAAGAACAATTTATTGGCGATGTCTTCATCGCCCGATATTTTACCGTTTTTATCTCTGCTGCGGACCATTCTTTACCGAAGCTTATCTATGTATATAAGTTTTCTACATCATTTATTTGAATGAAAAACGTTTAAGTATTATATAATTGGTATATTGTTATATAACCTATTATTTATTTGTAATTTCAACGTATATTTTTCTACGATATATATTATAAGGTGGCAAATGAGAAACAGCCGCCTGAATTCGCCGAAATAGCGAAGCGACTAATGCCCATAGACGCCGAAATAGCGAAGCGACCAATGCCTATAGACATCCGCAATAGCGTTGCCGACCTTTAACAGACGAAGGGGGAGACACACAGAAAGAAAATATCCCATCTTATGCGTCACCTCCTTCATCAACTTAGTGCGTTGATACATACACTCATCAAACGAAACGCGTAATGACTTCCACTTGATGCCTGTCTTCTGTGTGGTCGTGGTATTGTGGTGGACGAGCCAATTCGTGCCACAGATGTTGTTGTTGCTGGGGTCTACCACATCTACATTAATATATGTTCTTCTTTTGCCAAGCCTTCTTTACCTGAATAATTAGCAGAAACAGGTTATAAGGCGTTTGCATTTGCATTCTTTGCCTAGTGTTAATACCTACTAGGTTGACACTTTCCTTATAAACTTACAATTTACTTCTTACATATATGTTTCAAAAATAAAGGCACTGATAAATGACTTGGTGATTTCAAATAGAATTAATAACGTCTTATATTTTCAATAGGTATAATGTACTCACAGCTCCCAGTTCCGTTTCAAATTAGACTTGTGAAAACAGTTCAAGTAACTTCTCTTCAAATATCAGACGTAATATAATTTTGTTATCTCCGAACGCTCCTTTCTAATTCTCTTACTCGAAGCGCGAGTTGTTCAACGCAATGAAAACCGTTATTACACTAATACACTCTTCCTTTGAATTGACTCGAGATGAAGCGATATTATATGTATTCACTAAGAACTCGTGAGTGGAACAATCCAAAAGTATAATTGCTTTTGAAACGGTCCGCTGTTACTTGTTACAAGTGCTTCTCAAACTTGGTCCTGGAACAGTTATACGTTACGTTGTGTTTGCAGATTCTACTTTTAACTTAAATGTTATTAAGAATTTAATATAAATTAGTTTTAATGCTATTACCAGAGATAACTAGAGATAACCAGCAAACCAAGAAATAAATTAAAAATAGTGAAAGTTGGGAAAGTTTAAAAATTTTGTTTAGTTATAAAATATTGATTGTTTTATCACATTTAAGATAAATATATAAAACCACAAACCCACACCTTCCCACGCGTGGCAATTGTCGACGCAGTCGAGCTCAGCGAGCGGGTGTCTCACGGGAAATCTACCGCAGCTCGTCACCGCCACATCCTCGTCGCCTCTATCGAAGGGACGTGGGAGTATTTGCTTAAAGACAAGCCAATTACGTCTCCATGTTATCTCTACGCCAATAAGGCAAAGTGACTTCTATGTTAAGAGACATTTAGAAAAAGTTTCTCTAACGTTTATTTTAATTGGACATAACTTGTATCTCTATTATTTGTTTAACATGATTGTTCTACAGACAAATATGATTGAGAAGTAGAAATTATCTGTACCCAGAAAATTTTGTTTAATTTTTATTGGACTGTGGTTTATAATTTTTATAAAGTTTTTCTATCGTACGAGATGAAAACAAGAGTTACAGGTAGTGTATATCAGGGCCAATGATCCGTCGTACTACGAGTTAACCTTCTTTAATTCATAAATTCTTTTTTTACTGTTAATAACATGCGATATATCAAAGCAATTCATTGCGCGACTACTTTTGTTTATACAGAGACCCAATTAACTTATTCATGAAAGCGGCCGCTGTCGGCGGGCAGCGGCGTCGGGCGGCGGCGTGTGTGTTGTCGCCTAGATAATAATTAGAGATTCAGAGATTACCCCGCCATTATAATCTCGGCTAACTTCTCTCCCTTGCCTTTATGTTACAACATATTGAACTACGCCGTAACATTGTTCCCATATAATTTTTGTAACTATATTACCCGAGGGTACATAAATTCCCTAGTTAATTATATTAAACAAAGTTACGGTTTTGTAAAATTAATTGAATTGGACTTGAACCGAATAGTTATTTTAATAAGTAATCGCTTATCTCTATTATTTTAAAAGAACTAAAACAGACTTCTGCATGGGATTGATTAATCAAGTCCTTTATTTTTATAATTAGAAAAGCGGTGTTTTGTTCTTAATTGAATAACAACTAGCTGTAGGTGAAATCAATGTAAATGCCAAATGATAAAAAACCAATCCAAACAATTAAATATTTATAAGACTATAGTAATAGACATGTTTATTTCATCAATTTAGACACTTAAGGCTTTACCATAAAAAAACTTAGATACTGTTTCAAATACGTTCTAGTTTAAACATACATCTACCTGTTTATACCGTGACTTAAGTGCCCGGCGCGGAGTTTTCACAAATCATAGTCATTGAAACATTATTGTTGTAGGCTTGCGAAATGCCATCTTGACCAATTAATAATAAAGGATTTATACCGAAAGCAGTTTGGTGATGGATGTTTATGGTGACACAGATAACCACGGTTTCGTCGAAATTATCAACCAGCGGTGTTCAAAGAGTTGAATCGCAAGTTTTACTAAACAATTTTTAACTATAATCTTTGGGGTAATATAGTTAAGCTTTAAATTATATATCCATGGAAAATAAAATTCATTTGAAAGCCAGTGAAATGTATAAATATAATTTTTCACTATATCAATTGTTTATTTATTTATTATTACATATTTAATTACATACAGATACTTATACGAATAAAATGATTGTATTTAGATTGAAATTCAAATTCGTTTTGTACATTTTTTTACAAAAATTATTAAATTTCGCAAAAATAAATACCATGGTGACACACCAAGATTTATTACAAATCAACAATTCAAAACCTGCTCTACGTTATATATGTATACATCGACTAAGCCATAAATTAAATAGTCCCAATCTAAATTGTCTGCCATTCGACAACTTCAGCTCATATGGCACCTTGTTTTGTGTCTTGAAAGAATTGAAAATAATTATTTGATTATAACTTGAACACATTTAATTATCTTTAGAAACACGCGTCGAATTAGGAAGGTCGTCGTGTAATCAGTTCATTGTGCAATTACATGTTTCCGACGACGTGCAGCGGCAATGGATTAAAAGGTTGTTGAAGTTGAGCGGCTATCATGCACGATTGGACAACAGCGGCGCTTGAACAGTTGAACGACTGACCGAGTAATCACATTATTCAAATACTTTTCATATCTTATACTTACCAGATCGGGCTTTTCTAAAGCTATGTTGTTTTGTCATCAAAAATAAACGACAACAGTATCAGAAGGCAAACTGTATTTTCGTTTCACAGTATGTTTTAAACAATAGTAGCGTTAGCAAAAAATTTACTGTCAGTATAGTGCCTACACTTGAGAAAAAGTTTAGGTAATTGGCAAGTTCTAAATAAAAAGATCGGATTTTGATAGAATCTACATATAAATAAATACTCTGTAAAAACTAAATAGTAAGGAATTAAAAAAAACTCCGTTTATACGTATCGGTTGTTTGCAGACAGAATAATTTATATCGCCTCTTTGTTTCTATGAATATGAAAAGATATATCATGCTGCTGATAATAACTGTTCGGTTCCAAAACTAATTAAAGCGCAACTTTTGCCTTACATTAGAACAATAAAAAGACGAACTATATATAATAGTAAATGATAAGGTTTAATTCAGTTTCAATGAACTATGAATAACAGAGTGTGAAAATGATCCCTTTCTGTAATTAACCGCGCGGGGACAGGAGTCGGCGGGGGTGACCGGGGTGAGGGAGGAAACATCGCAGGGGGAAGGGACATCTCTGACTCGCGCCTGTATCTTGCACTGTAACAAATAAGTTATTCATGAATTTGCCGGTGCCCTAATTATTTATTTTATTTTACGAGACCTATTATCTGGATACAGCCGCGTCGTAAATACTTAAGCAGTACCAGAGTGCCCCTGAATTTTAAAGTAATTGGAAGGGTTGTTAATTCTCTACATTTGTGATACTCTGTGGATTACTTCACATTTTATTTTTTTTTGTTGCCGCAGTTTTGTTACTTTATGTTAAAAGATTCGTAATAAAATCGAGCTATTTACATAAACACCATGATAATGTATAAGTTAACTTTCCACGTTAATGTTGGTGTGTCGTTTTCCCACATTGGGTGTCTAGATGGGTTCCAACACGACGCCTAATTTACCCGTCTTGATGTAGCGGGTAAACATTATTACGTAGCCTTAGGCGAGTGCAATAAGCGGTGTAACTATCCTGCTAGCTATCTACAAATTACATCATGTTGAATTAATAAATGTACAGTATGTAATGTAAATACATTCATAGCCTCTGTCTATCATTTTTTGCACGCTAGGCTTACTTTTACATTGACTGGAACTATAAACGTTATTAATTATTTATTAGATATCTCACGGTGGAGATTGGAGAATATTCAATAAGTAAAAGAATTGTATTTCACTAAAATAAAAAGGCTGTAACACTCTTAAAACGATATTACAAAGATTCTCTGCCCTAAAAGGGCATCATTGGAAATCGATTTAATAAAAAGAGGCAAATAAAAATGGCGATATGAGCAGCCGAAGGGAATGCTTTAGGGCTAGGGGATGTCGGCGGGTCCCTAATCAAATATACCTTAACTTCCAGCAAATCGATTGAGATTTACAATTTGGGGACTGCGCAGGCATTCAGAATGTTATTGTTTAATTTATTTTCCATTGTTTGTGAAAGGACGCAAATGTATGTTCTCAATGTATAAAGCTGTACGTTGCGGGGTACCCAGAGTGTCCCTGGTGATGTTTTATTTTACTGCCTGTTCTATACTATCATTTGTATATTTGCATGCTTGTCTTGCTTGCTCGATTACAAGATTTCCACACAAAATCTTAGTTTTTTAAGTATGTAAAACAATTTTATAATAATAACCAAACTAAATAATCTACACCTGTCTTTTACGAGTAACTACACTTTACGCAACCCGATACAGATGTTAAATTACTATTATATAATATTTTGTCAAAGTTTCTAATAAAACAGCGATAACTTATCTGCGAAACATTTCTATAAAAATTAAATACAAAATCCATTACAATTAAATATAAGCATAGATTTACATAAAAGAAGGACATTTTATTCAAAATAATAATACATCACTGGTTATGTTTGTGAAAGGTTGGATATGACAAAAAGTGTAAGTGGCAAGAACAAAGTTACAAGACCCCGCATCACTAAACAGCGCGCAGCAAACTTGGCAATACGCGAGATAACGCGCGGCTCACTTTGAATTGCCGTTAAGTATGTGGTGGGAAATAAAATGGGGGGGCGAAGAGGCTTACCGTGGCTTTGTGACTCCGCGCGATCCGAGTTTGCGGAGACTTTGCCGTTCCCACTCTGTTTGTTCACGTAACATTTGCGAACTGATTAAGTATGGGATTTCGATAGAAAACTTTGTAAGCGGTTTCTTTTTCCACTTGGAATGGTTATTTATAAAACGTGCCTTCTTATTGTATGATATTTTATTACTTTTTATATTTTTATAATAAGATATTACTAGAACAAAAACTATTTTTTTATAAATATTTATCTCTTAAGGTAACAAATTTGGCCATTGTTAACATGGCACAACATGAAAAGCTACTGGTTCAACCAGTTTAAAACATGATTTTCACGAGCCGTCGAGCGTTGTGGGCCCGGGTGATAGTAATGGCTGCAATTTACGACAGACAGTGACGCATTAGGAGAAGATAAAATGTCAAGGAGTAACAAGTGAAGTCGGCTTTATTAAAAAGCCAACAAACTAACAGGGTAAACTCGCTACTGGCGCTCTACAACTTTTATAGATTGATCAAGATTGGTCAAGACATACGAGTATCTTGTATAATGTTGACGTAGTTTGCAAAAGACTTTGCAAATTATTTGCAGTTTGCAGATTATTACAGCAAGATGTGCATTCTTCTTTTTCGTTCTCTGGTGTTAGTGTGTTGATGACCATCATGACAACTTGAACTATCAACACTACTGCTCTAAATAGAGAACGCGGGCTCTTACTATACCTACTTCTGGCGCATATTGTTCAGCCAATATGTACATCTTCTTCTTGGATTTGTTTTTCCCTGAATTATGAACTGTATTCTGTTTCTAAAATATGCATTCGTAATCGTAAATATTGAAATAAAGACAGTATACTACATTATGACTTCGATTTTTAACAAAAATGTATCAATTCAAAGGACTGTACTAATATGGTTGAGCTTGAATAAGCAGTTTCTTTAAAATAATAGCGTGACACCACTGTGACTAAGATCCCTTAACTATTTTGTCTATGTTAAAAACCTACTATCTTTACCTCTTAAATAAGTGTCTACACAACTATTTGTACCTTATTTTATGCGTAAATCGGTTCCAATTTAGGAACTTTATTACATTAAAACATTTGTACACCGAGGCTTGTACGATGTCATATTTTCCATGCACGCTTAAGTTTCGGAGCGTAAAGCAATTACTGAAAACGCGCCAGGGGCAGGGACAGCGTGCAGTGTGCAGTGCGCTCTGCCCGATCCCGACGATGTTTGGTTAAAAAGCCAACGCTGCATTTGTGCATTTCCAAATGAGAACATCAAATTCACGCTCTGTGGTACTTTAACTGCATATTGTATGACATCTTTGTTCTTTTTAGTATGGAACTTTTTATTTTGTTAACTGCTTTTGCATGAAAAAGAGAGACAT
>JAAOEG020000029.1:141759-153223 GCA_011763625.2 Papilio bianor | reverse complement strand
GAGAAGGTTGAAGTGTAGGGCTGGAGGGCCGCTTAATTTGGTTGAACAGCGTAATCGAGCGCAAAGTGTTCAATTAACAACATTACTTCAGTTCTCTCGTTCTCCGCGAGAGGGAGCCCTGTGGTATATTTTACCATCAGACATTTAATTTCACCTGATTGTTTATGAAATTTCGATCTATTGGCAAATACGAAATATTTGTGATAAGTCGTGCAGATAAACTATATCTTTATTTAAACATTTAAGGATAGAATATTATTCAATATAACAACAATAAACTCCGTTAATGCATTCATAAGGAAAATATTGTACACTTATTTAAAGAATTGATAACATAATGAAAAAATATACATGCCACAATGAGAAAAAAGTAAACAAAATATCCAAGACAACAAAATGTACATAGCAACCAGTATAAAAATAATGTACAATTTTTAAGGAAGTTTCCAATGATGAATGGATAAGTCCTTTACTCTGCTATGTGCTTATTACTTATAGAAATAAGCGCTGGTATTCTGCAAAAGCCTTTGCCTCAGTGCCTTTGCAGCAGTAATTAACTAAGCAAGCAATTGAATGTCCTATATATAAGCGAAAAGTGGAAAATTATAAAAAAGAGAGAGACTAAAAAATACATATTTTGGTTAAGTTATAGTATTCCATTTATTTGTTGGGATAAAAAAAATCTTTCACTGTTTGTTAAAACTCAAGTGTTTGTAAACAAAGACAAATTAGAAAAGAGTTTTACGTGTGAAATATTCAGAAATGTCTGACAATTACGAGCATACTTTTAGCGGACTTTTCTACTCAAAAACAATAAGAGAAAGTGATAACAAATGATAAATGTTTGTTTTGTTGCGGGAACTCTCGCAGATTACTCTTCTGGTAAAGTTTTTAATGACGTATCGCGGAAAGTTAAAATAAGACAACAACTGATCTACTTCGATACTGACGTTTACTGCTAAAACATAACATATATTTGGCCAATACTCCGTCCTCGCAGATTTAAAAAAAAACGGAGTACATATGTAGCCTATGTGTTTTCTAGACTATGTTTTATATCTGTGCTCAAATTCAAACAAGAATCAAGCAACTCTTTAAACATAACACTTGTATCGTTGTTCTTTGGGTAATTGTCACAATATCTTTATAAATAACTAGCTGTCGCCCGCGACTCCGTCCGCGCGTACATTTTCTAAAATAAAAGTAGCCTATGTTACTCCTTATTACATCAGCTACCTGCCAATAAAAGTCCCGTCAAAATCGGTCCAGCCAATTCAAGATTTTTAAATAAAAAAATGGTTGTTGCCTCACTCGACATAGATAGGTATAGTGTGTCCCAAACTTTTTTGTAGATATTTATAAGATCTACAATTATTTAGTACATTTTATGGTTCTATCTTTTATAGTTTAGGCAGCGTACGCAAAATAAGGAAATTCTTGGTTTATTTTTTACACCTCGTGTCCAAAAAACCCAAATATTTTACAGAACGCTATTTTTATCCAAAATAAAATTAAGCCTATGTTACTCGTGGATAATGTAGCTTTCAAAAGGTGTAAGAATTTTTAAAAACGGTCGTCGTTTTTGAGCCTATTCATTACAATCAAACAAAGTTTTCTTCTTTATAATATTAGTAAAACGGCACGTGGCCATTATCGCCATTTTCTGCGTCCATTTATGGCTACCGAGCGAATATGGGTAGGCGGGCGAGGAGAATTAAAACCACTTGTTGAGAAGCTCAATATACAATAATTATTTTCGGAAAATACAGACGTTATTGTTTCCAGCACTTTAAATTTTATAACAAAGTAGTGACACTCCACAGAACACGTCTTGTAAGAGCAAGATGCAAATCGATACTACCTCGTTTTGCCTCTGCGCACAAAAGAGCCCAGAGTTGCATCAGTGTGAAGAAACGTCAGGTACCACTTTATAAAAATGTCACTGTCAAATGTCGTTATTACTTTTGACGTTTCTTGACACTCTCTCTCTCACTCAAAACACGAAGACGCCGTCAAGTATGAAACCCTATTTGTTATTCTAATGTGTTATAACCAATCAATTTAGCAACCATACATTCTTACAAACTTTCACATTTATAACTTTATCTTTAAAATGTTTGCGTTACTGAATTTGATGTGCCCTTGATTAAGTAATCAATAAGCACAGGAAGATACTTTTTTTTAAATTTAGTTTACACAAGTACAGTACATTAAGTTACAAAAATCTGTAGGCTTGGAAGATAAGTGTTGCCATATGCAAGGCGCGCGTAGTCAGCGGTCACCGGACCACATTACCACGGTCTAAAAACTTCAGTGCGTCTAAAAACCTGCGCTAACGAAGGTCTTGCATTTACCGCATCACGACACTCGTCTCGTCACTGTCACGTACTAATAAGTTTTAAAATCATAACGTAAACTTTTTCAACGATATCCCTCATTTTATTTTAAAATAACATTGTTACTTATCACTATTACCGTTATATAAAGACTACGTATGTTTTTAGTGAGAACTAACTGTGGCCCGCGACTCCGTCAGCGCGTTCTTTTTTTAAGATAAGAGAATTTTTCTAAGAAGTAAACGTAGCCTTACTTACTCCTTATTACATCAGCTACCTGCCAATAAAAGTCCCGTCACTATACGAATGGACATGTACTTTCAAAGAAATTTATGAAAGGATACCTAACTACATTTATAAGGTAATGTAATGTCAGTACTAATATAAGTTACTATACTCAAACTTATACAAGTTAAGTATAATTAGTGTTCCAGGTGAGGTTCACAAATCTGTCTATTCAGTACGTTGTACATATTAATTAATTTTGTAACTTGCTGGAAATTTTGTGATAACGCTTAGAGCGAGGTCGGCGCCAGGAGAAAGACTAGGCGTAGATAAATATAATATAGTGGAAAAGATGAAGACTAAACACAACTTCTTTATTAACGGTATTATCTATACATATAATAAAATTGGAATGTCTGTTTGTAATATTGAAATAACCTTTTATTATTACATGTATATGAATATATATACGGTACATATACCAATATCACATTTTTACAATTTTCATTTGTTTGTTCCGGCTAATCTCTGAAATGGCTAGACCAATTTGGGCGGGAATTGTATTGGCAGGTAGCTGATGTAATAAGGAGTAAGTTGGGCTACATTTATTTTAGAAAAAATCTTCTAGGTATTTTATTAAAAGAACTTGCGGACGTAGTCGCGGACGACAACTAGTTAATCATTATTAATGATGTTCTTTACAACAAGAGTATGAATGTAGTATTTTTGAGTAGTTCATCGTAAATTCAGCTCTAAAGGTAATTTGCATACAAATGGAGGTGTCGCTGAGGAATTTATACATGCAGTAACAGATGGCGCTCTTCCAAGAGCTGATGCAGCGCCTTTGCCTCCCCTTTACCTTGCTCTACAGTACTGCGTATTGGAGAAAAGTGGACTTTACAATCATTAACATACTTTGTATCACGACAAGGTCTGTTAGCACTGTGCGTTCAGATAAGTTAAGTTTAAAGTTAACTTTTTAAGTTATTTTTATAGTTGAATGTACATTTCTTGTTGTGACCAGTGTGTCAATTGCCTCTAGTTCTTAATGCAAAAACTTTATAACACAGAGGCAACAATTAGTTAAACGACGTCACAGCGAGGGGCTGCGGCCGCACATTCATTATGCTAACTACAGCCGCTGACAACATTGTTAATTACATTTTAAACTTAAATATTCATTTTAATTGTGTAAGCTAACGTTAAATTTATCATATGTTAGGGTTTGTGTAATATTTATCTGTTAACAGTATTCTATGTCTTACATAGAATACTGTTAACAGATAAATATTTGTGACAATATATTGTTTTATAAGAGAAGGACACAAACAAGCGGCTGGAACACCGAGCTGCTCATCGACGCCCATGAATATTAGGAGGCCTTGATGAACTGCAGGTACTTTGCCGGCCTTTGAGAAAGAGATACGCTCGCTTCTTGCACGACCCTAAGTAGTACTAGTAAATTAAAGTTACATAAGGTTAAGTTGCTGTTTTCTAAGGCGGAGACATGAACAACGGCCGATACACAGCATACTTAAAATGTAAATTTTGGTTGAAAGTATTAGTTGGGTTAAGAAATAAAATCATGAAGTTATTCAAGAAGCCCTTGAAGCCCCCTGCAATAAACACAGAAGATTTATATTTGTAATTTGGAATCAAATAACCTTTTTCCATTTCCTTTCGTTTTATGAGTGGCAATATTTATATGTTGATAAATATTAATAATATTCCGTACCAAAATCTCAAATTGTGCAATCGAGGAGAGTGCCTCCGCTATGTTATTAAGTTTATTTACGAGATTCACGCTTTTTTTACAAAGTGGCGGTATGTATTACTGCTGCGATTGCTGCGTGATATGGTGCCCCTGCCTAGTGATCGTGTGAGTGTGAACTGAGAAATGTGCGGTGACACGGTGATGGTGATGATTCGTTTTTCCAAATATACACTACAGTTACAAGACTAATATTCCGTATGCACAATAAGTGTACTCTTCTGCCGACGTGCCGAATGAAACGTTGTGAAATATAATTTTTTTTTTTGCCTAACTTAGAAACATAGTTAGCTTCTTGTTTAATAATATAATATGCCTTTTGAGAACTAATTATTATTTGGATTACGGTTACTGAAAATAATAACGTTACTTTAATAATCCGGGAACCTTGTTACTCAATCTGAGTATATTAGGTAGCGGCGCGAACTGTATCAGGAACTTAACAGCATTACAAGTTGTGACGTCAGACTTAAGTTAATTAATTGTACACAAAGAGAAACATCAACTTGATTATGTGAAGTGGATCCAGTCGGTGCTTCAAATTGTTGCTACAATTTCTGGAATATGGGTACATTTAAAAAAAAATCGCCTCATACAAGCTAAATTTATAAATGCCATTTAATGTCGTAAGTGATTGTTAACATACCGGTTCTAAACTAAACAGTTTTAGTAACTGTTTAGTGGATGTGTAACTTTGTAGTTTTTAAACGTTTTTAATATTTGTAGACAGCCAGTACTTTATTCGGTACTTTAACGGTTGTCAAACGATCAAGTTGTGTCTCAGATTCGTCTAATGAAATTATCTAATTTATAAGTTTGCTCCAAAAATAACAAAGTGCGCATCGCCGTGTAAGTATCCACTAAAACAAATTGCAATCAAGATAAGAATATTGATAGGATTACATTCAATGAGCATGTGGGGTGGATGGTAAGCCAAATGGAGATCTCCGACCGAGCGAGATGGTATGCTCGGTCAGGCCGTAGCCCGTGTTGAAGATTTCAGATGTTGTATATTCATACATCGCCGAACGTAGAAAATTTCGATAGCGCGATTCAGGATTGTGGCGCTGTTGGACCGCCACAAGCACATTAAAAATGTAACAACTAAAGTGCAAAGGCTCAGCTCAACTCAACTGTCAGCCCGCCGCAAAGGCCTCGTGGGGGATTGAACCCCGAAATCATCAGAACCATATACGTTGCGGTAGTGGAGCCCATCATCCTATACTCGGCCAGTGTGTAGGCGCCGGCGGCATGGAAGAAGACTACTCAGAAGTTGTTAGACCGGGTGCAGCGCGGATTTGCACTGAAGATCTTGAGGGCATACAGGACGTTCTCTGTAAACACCGCTCTAGGTTGCTTCCTCTGGACCTTCGGGTCCAAGAGGCGACTCTTCTTTATGAAATTAAAAAGGGTAGCTAGTGTCCAGGGGACCGAGATTTAGAGAGACCGGCCAAGTATGACGAGACCCAGCACCCCGCCCACACGAAATGGGTACAGTTTGACTGCCTAACGGACGGTGACGAAGTTGCTCAGCGATGTAAGAGTCTGCACTGACTGCAGCAAAATTGACGGCAGGGTCAACGCGCCTTTTTTCCATATGGGATAGCGTCTCATAGACTAACAGCCGGAAATTAAAGCTGGGGAACTTCTGCACCGTATATGAGGCGGAATTTTATGTTGTTGTTAGAAGCCCGTCCAAGAGGTTTGGTATTTACTCCGACTACAGGTCCGCCCTGGAGTTGGTTAACAGTCAAAGAGCAGAAATAGCAATAGAAGTAAGAGAAAAATATTGTAAAATTGTAGCTACAAAAGTAATAGATAAAAACAAAGTTTAAAAGGCATCCGGATGATAGTAAAACAATTAACAATAAGTAGATTTAATTATTTAAACTTTCGTGAGACATAATTATAAAGTAATATACACGTATAAAACGGCTAAACACTCACGTATTTGTCCGGTGTCTGTGTGGTCAGTGGGAATGGGATTTTTTCGCGGACGCGGCCCGTCTCTCACTAAGTTGCATTCGCACTCACCCTGATGAAGGGCCCCCGATGGGCTAGAAACTAGTCGGTGCCGACACCGGACAAATACGTGAGTGTATTGCCGTTTTATATATTAGTTATATTATTTAATAATAAAGTAGATAAAATCGCTATATAATATTATAACTTTAAACTGTGATATAACCAATGAGTATGTAAATGTTTTAGTTTTAAAAAAACTTTTAGTTTTAATAATGTGATAAAAATTGTATACTGATTATTTTAAACAATGAAGAAAAATAAAGTCTTTGGCCCACACATGCCAGGGGGAGAACGGGAGGGCGGTATAACGCCACCCAAAAAAAGAAAAAAAATTAAGCATAAGAGGGTACTTCTAAATTATTAATTAACAAGTGACTTTGAGAAACATAAACACTGAGTTTGACTTATGTCGATTTTATCAATTGAGTTGCCAGCAGTAGCAGATAATAATTTGCTGAATTGGTCGTATTAAAGAATAACAACAATACAGAAAAACGAAAACGAAGACCCTCAACACTAACAGCAAGTACTACTGCAGATAACGAACATGTAGATCTTAGAAAACTCTCAAAATTAAATGCCTTTGACGTACTTAGGGCAAGATCGAATTACTTTCTACAATCATTACAGAAATTAATTAGCAATCACTTGAAACAACAAACTGTACCGGTAAAGAAATACTACGAAGAATAACCAATACTTGGAAGAGGTATTGGTCCTTAAAGGAAGTCATGAAAAATGAGGAATAAGGAAAGTTTTCATGCATATTGCCTGTCTGTCTGTCTGTCGCATGTGTGTCAGCAGACATGGCCACTAAGACGTACACAACTCAAAACAGACAGATATGAAAAACTTTAGAGGAGGCCTTTGTCCAAGGACAAGCTGCAGATTAAGGATAACAGTCGCCTGTTCAGAATTACTTTTTGTTAAAAAGATGTAAATCATTATATAATTTAATTTAATTTTTTTTTATGTAAAAAAATACTGTAAAAGGGGAAATAATATAATATAATAGAAATATATAGCAATAAAGGCTTAATTATTATTATTTATACTTTATACCAACTTTTCTTCATTCTAACCACGTTTTTCAAGTTGGTTAGAAAAATTTAAAATTGTAAGTCAAAACTAGAGTACATTAAATACATTACAAAATTAACAATAACGTTTAGGTTAAGTACATATTTTAATCTTTGTATTATTCAAGCTTGAATCCACTTATCCAGTAAAACTGAAAGCTGGCAGCAGCAATCGGTCGTTCGTGGCTCATGAATCATTCACACATGCAAATGCCGATTGTTATCGGACGCGGCGATTGTTCGCGCTCACTCAGCTGACGCACTCTACATGCGTGCCACAAACAAATATTTAATCAGGTTTTAGAACATATGCTCACAAAAATATCACATTTATAAAGCAACTACTCGTATTATCAATTAAGCTAATGTAACACAAAAACATGAACTGTACAAAAATAACCATAATTTGCAGCAGTCGTCCACAGAATTGTAGACCTCTTCAATGTTCCGCTCTCCGCTACCACCTCTTTCGTTCTTTGTACTTCTATACTTTACAAGCTTAACAATTTATATTGCTTCTTGAAAGTCTAGTCTATAGTATTATAACTGCCTTTCAATATCATCGTGAATATTTATCTATAACCTTAGCACTTAATACCAAATAAAGCTAAGTTAAACACAACGTCATGTTCCGTGAAGAACTATTCTTTGGACAGGTTATCCAACCATCAGAGCAGAACAAATAAATACAACCGCAAGTTATGTTGGTATCCCCTTTTGGATTCATAATAGGGGTGTATGTTTATTTTGTTAGTAATAATTTAACAAAATAAACAACAAACGGCGCGTTCCCCAGACGGAGCTTAATTTGTGCGAGACGAGTCGACTGCTTAACGACGTTATGTGCACGACAGCCTTCCCCCGCTCCCGACCCTCGCGCCACCCCCCAGACTCCGAGCCCCGCGCCTCCGCATGGATTAACTTTGGTTAATTGCAATAATTGAATACGGTAACGCTACATGCTCACAAACCGTTGGCATTAGCGAAGTTCATGCGGCCCTCTTTACATCCCTCCTATGTAACACGAAGATGACTGAGGTTCATAATACAATCAAAATTACCAAAATATGAGATAACAATTTAAATCGAAACATTAAGATTTTGTAAAACTAGACGGTTAAATGTACAGCTGTATATGGCAAAGATACCCAATGCAGTTTTCTATTTTTCGTTATATATGTATTTTTGCTTCTCAAAGCGATACAACTCTATTGCACAATGTAACATTTAAATAAAATCGAATGTGGCCGCCGGCAGTGAGTGCTGCAGACTGAAGGTCTGTCTCTCAGTAGCCTCCGGCTACACCCTGACTACTCCCTGGCTGCACCCAGCGTGCGGCGCGCCACCCGCGCTCCTCCCGCGTCCCGATTTGTTGTTTACTTGTATAACTTAAGTATAACAACACGTCATACACTAGACAGTGTTCCAAGTCAATTTGTTACTATGATACTCCCATCGTTTTTTTAAAACAGACAAAACATAATATTTTGTTTATTGAAACGTCCGTACTTGTTACTCGTATGGTTGGTTATTATTTAAATATCATAAAACATATGTAAGTAAGCTTACACGGAGAAGTATTTCAGTAACATCAAAGCAAATAAAACAAGTCAAAAATTGTGAGACGCGAAGCCTCAAGACAAAACATATTGCGACAAAAAAAATCCCTGATAATTTGAGGAAAATGCTGAATGTTATGCTGTTGGAAGTGAGTTGCGAATTAGTGAAAACCCTTCGGGACACAACACGCGGTGTCAACAACACTCACAAACACAAACGTCTCTCGCCTTGTGTGTTTTGTTACTTTCTTAAAGAATTGTGCTACAACACTTGAATCTTATCGAATTAAGACTATTATAAAAAAAATTGGCGTATAATTTTAAGCAGACTTTTCGTTTTCACTTTTTTCCTAATTTTTCCTAATTGCAACAACACTATACACGTAAAAAAATCATTACTTGACGACCAACGCACAGCCCCGTTGTTGTTGTTTTTTTAATTAAAGAAAAACATTTTCTTAATCTTATATTTTTGTTGTCAAACGAATAATAAGCAAACAACTTCCTTTTCTCAAGTGTATCCTTTATTAAATAATATTGTTGACTCGCGAGAAATATTCGTCATTGAAAAACAAATAAAGTGTATGATATTTGCATGTCAAATTTAATTTGGCATACTTATATGCGCCGCTTAGAAGCTAACATTGGATACTTAATGAATAAAACATCGCGTCCTCATACGTCGTCTCAGACTTCAGCGCGGCCACGACATCGGCGGAATTTCATTACGTGTGCAACTTCAATTAGGGGAAAATTAGCGCACTTAATGTTAACAAGACACAGGGGATGAGCTACAATTGGTCAGGACCAAAATTCAGGAATAATAAATATTCAAGTATATTGGTAGGGCGTCATTAGTCACCGGATATTAAAATGTTATCTATGGCTGAGTTTTACAAAAAAATGGTAGTTAATAATATTTCTTATGTTGAGAACGTCGCTAGTGTTGTGGGCACACATAGCGGAGGCAATATAAAGCTTTGAGTATTTTCTTTCAGGCTTTCAAGCGATTCCGGAGTCCTTCAGCGGCGCGCACTCGAGCTGCATCTTATGCTAATGTCAAAGTAGTCTCATTCGATTTATCTCGATAACACTCAAATATACAACATGCTGTATACATTTACATAGCTTACTGCTGTTTGACCCCCGCGCGCCTCGCTTACATGTTGTACGTCTTTTTTTTTATAATACAAGGTGGCAAACGAGCAAACTGCCACCTAAAATCACTAAATTAGCGAAGTGACCGTTGCCCATAGACATCCGCAATTGCAGATGCGTTGCCTACCTTTAAATTATGGATGAGAAGACGCACTGAAAGAAAATATTTCTTCTTCCTATGCGTCCTCTTCTCCTTCAATAGACATTTTTTACACAATAGCACGAATTTCTCAAGAAAAAGACAACGACATCTCACTTAATTATGTCGCTGACCATGTCTAGTCAAGTATAATCGACCATGTCCCGTAATATCTAGTCAAGATAGTGGTGTCCAAGTTGGCACGTTCTACACAGACTACTATAAGGCTTTCAACAGATTAGACCATGTCATACTGCTGCCAAAGCTCCAGAACGTTGAAATATACGGCTGTCTGGTGCGATGGTCCAGAACCTATGTAGCCAACCGTTTGTAAGCTGTTGTACACAATGGCTACATATCGACATGGATGTCTATTCCCTCAGAAATCCCTCAGGAATCAATATTAGGACCGTTGCTATTTGTCGTTTTTATCAATGATATACGAATTTTACAGTAGAAGAGCCCGCAGTTAACATCTTTTGAGAGACGTGAAGTGGAAGTAGTTCGCGTTTCGTCTGATGAGTGTGTATGGCGGAGGCCTTATCTTACAAGGAATGGATGGGAAGGGGAAGTGGACTTGACGGAGGAGGATACGCAAAGGAAAATGAAATATCCTCTATCGGGGCTTGAGCGGACGTCGCCCGACCTAACTGGTGGACCTCAGGTTCACCGGCGTAGACGAGTCTATGACACCTGAGGAAGTGGTGGAGAAGGTGGCGACCGCTGGGGGATGCTCCCCCAGCTCGATTAAAGTGGGCCGTATTCGGTCCAGCTTCTGGAGTGGAGGTTCCGTCATCGTCAGGTGCCCCGCGACAGCTGCCGTGGCAGCTGTCAAAATAGGGAACATGGCCATAGGATGGTGCATGGCCACCATCAACGCGGTGAAGGCCTGGCCATTACGTTGCTATAAATGTATGATACAGGGCCACACACGTGCCCTATGCCCAACGGACGCAGAGAATGATACTCTCTGCTTCCGTTGCGGCGATGCGGGGCACAAAGCGGCCGCGTGCGAGGCGCCCTGCAAGGGCAAAGTGTGCGCTACTTCAGGACGCCCGCACGCGCACGTGATAGGGGGTGCGAAATGCGCACCCCCCACCGTGAAGGGGAGGGCTAAAAAGCCCGCCCGCCGCAAAGACGAGAGGCGGATGCGGAGGTAGCTATGCAGGTGT
>JAAOEG020000029.1:30160-44132 GCA_011763625.2 Papilio bianor | reverse complement strand
TATGCGGTGTACGTTGTGCGGCGGGCGGCGGGCGGCGTGCGGCGTGCGGCGTGCGGCGTGCGGCGTGCGGCGTGCGGTGTGCGGTGTGCGGCGTGCGGCGTGCGGTGTGCAGCAGGCGGCGGGCGGTGTGCAGTGAGGGGAGTGCGGCGTGTGGTATGTGACGTGCTGCGCTGCGCACTCACCTCATCCGCGCACACAACTTCATTCCTGTCGAACATTATACTAAATAAACCTAAGTAGGCCTAAATGGGCTGATGGAAATCCACTAATCCAATGCTAAAGTTTAACGTACATTCATAAACTTCTCACCCAAATGACACCCGCCATTGCCACGAGCCAGGATATCACCAAATTACCGGGATAAAGATATAAACTTTATAGCAAAACAATACGTTGGAGGGGTGTACCTATATGATTTATGAAACTTGAATATGTCTCACAAACTATTCTGCTGGAGAGATAACTATCTGCGACGCTTGAGGGGACCATTGCAGGCGTTGGAGGCTGGAGAACAAGCGGGTGGCAGCGTGGTATCATGGCACAGGGTGTGGCAGCGCGGGGGCGTGGCGGCAATGGGCGGTGGCCATTTTTTGCGTGCGCTGCAATCTGTATGCGCGCCGCAGCCGCGGCCGTTCCGCGAACGCAATTACCGCATCCGCAGCCGCCATGTTGCGGCACGGCGCGAGCGCAGCCACGGCCTGGCCCAGGGCTGACACCGCACAGCGCATGCGCAACTATATCTGGATAAATATGTATATACCAATAGATACCTAATCCGGAACACGAGAAAGACGCGAGTAAAAGGCCTTCGGTGGCCTTTTTTGTGGTGAATTTCGTCAGATTTGACATTTACTGTAATCTATGTACAGAAAAGTACCTCTTTTCTTATGTTTGTATTTCTTTTATATCAATGTTTGGACAGTGGTAGATTCCAGCAACAATAACTTCAGTTGCAGGAATGGGCCGGCTCGCCCGCTGTAATACCACGACCACACAGAAGTCAGGCATTAAGTGGAAGTAATTCCGCATTTCGTCCGATGAGCGTGCGTGTCGGAGCTCCTATATTAGTCTCCTCCTCTCTATATTAGTCCCTATTTTAGTCTCCTTTCCTTCTTGTTGTGAATGTGAGTACTCCGGCCGCTCGATTGCCCCTCTTCACTTATAAATAAAAAAACAATATTGAAGCTACAATAATTTGCATAGAGCTTAAATTTATAGGAATTGTCGGAAAACGATTATAGAGTGGATTTGACAGAGGCTGCCCATGATGTAGCTACGGCTCATCTGAGACAAAAACACATCGATATAGACCTTATTGGAATTAGTTGAAAGTAAAACACTGAAACATTACCACAACTGACGCGCTAACATTTCACATATAAATTACTAGCAGAGAATATCAATTTAAAGAGTAACGGCTGGTTTTAATGTTTACATGGGGAAACTCATTAAAATTGTTAATTTTTTATCGCTTCTGTTAAGGACAGCATTTAAAAAAAATGTTATTTGGTTACCTACACAATCATTTTTATTAATTTATTTATTATGTTCATATAACAGACATATGACATTCACAAAAGTATACAGCATTATTAGTAAACAAATAAGATAAAGCAAAAATTTAAAAATCAACATTTTGTTAGTGTCTGTGCCTATCCAGGAGACGAAATTTGTATGTCGAGGCGCTGAAAATATCAGTACCTATTGTATATTTCTCTATGCATTTCGTTGTATATCGTGTAATTTAGTGTAATTTTGAGTCGTCTGTTAGGAATATTGTGATAGAAGAGATGTTCTAAAATAAATGTATGTGAATATTACAAGGATTATTACTTATGGCCATCGGCAGAAGTACAGTTATAGTCCACCAAACATTCGTATTGTTTTCTCTTATTAATAACACTTCAGATAAAACCTATTTATTTTTGACATTATCCAAATAAAATGAGTACAAGCGGCAGCAGCGGCACCGAGTGCGGACCTGCGCTACACCGCATGTCACACGCTATCTAACATCAGGCGGCGGACCATGCCAACATGAGTTATGTCGCTGCGAGACAATTAAACATTTTTGTACGGGCCATTAACATACTTACAGAGCGACATTCGTAATAAACAGAAGGCAAGTAGTCATTAACGCCGCGCGCCGAGGCAGCGGCCGCGAGCGGGCCCGCTGCGGCGGAGGCGGCGGAGGCGGCGGAGGTGGCCCGGTATGCGAATCGGTGTTAATAGGCTCTTCCGACACATAAATCATATTTCTACTAACATTCCTACGAAATTCCACCAAAATCTCATTACTCATATAATTATGTACAGTAGGAGGTCCGAGGCGGCGAGGCACTCGTTAATCAACATTCTGATTTGCATTTTCTTGGCATAATAATGAAATAAAGCGACGGCCGGCGTGCACGGAATTTAATCTTATACCATCGAACTAAAATCAACTCATAGAAAATGCTTATAAATGTAAAGGTAAGTAGATATGTATACGTATTGCGTGGACACAAAGAACACGCGTCACCGCGCAGAATAATTGATAGAAATCAAATATACATTTATATGATAAGTAATTAAATGTTCAGCGATCATAAAACTTGGTGAGCCACAAAATAACAGCATTTAAATAATTTGGTCATCATACAGACATTTTGTTTGCAATAAAAAAATCAGGCAGAAATTTATGTACCGCAAATAATTTAGATAATGGTCAAATATTAAATCATAAATAGGCAGCTTACAATAACATGAGTTTGCATAATAAATATTCAGTCTGCAAAATAACTACTTGATCAGCAAGATTCCATAATTGATCAGCGAACAAAACATGTCTAGCAGTGTATTTGATTGGTACGCATATTTAAAACACGGTGAGCAAAATAGCCAATTGAATTGAGTTTTTGTTGAAAAATCAGCAATGCACCCTAAAGTTTGGAAGAGTTTGAAGCTTGTATTTATTCACGCTCAAGTCTCCTTTGGAACAGCATGTTTTTTTCAGCAGCAAGTTTTTTTGGTTTGTTACCGAATTGATGACAGTGACCAACAAAATCCTACTTTTCGGTTTATTATGTTTACTAAATTTTGATTGAATATTCCAAAGATGCCAGCGTCGTTCATGCAGATGCCACGTCCAAACTCATCTGGCAGGGTTATCCTGCATTGGTCTGTAGAACTACGGACCAACACCGCATATTCCACTCTCTACGTATAACGATATCAAATAATGAACAAAAAGAAAATTGCAAATTGATGTTCCAAGGACTTAAAGACAAAATACAATAATTTTTTGAGAGTACTCGGCAACCAAAATTATTGGTTTGTGATGCTGCCTAAAACCATACAAAATGCACTTCTAGAAGGTTTTGGAGAACATCTCGTGCTGGTCACACACGAAAAAATTAAAGAGAGTATAGAAAGGATTGAAAACAAGGTGCTGCGTGATAACATCTTAAATGATGTTGATTTATTGCATTCTATAACGGATTAGAATATATTTGACAGAGCAATGTAAAGATCAGATCGAATTTGTAACGTTTTTCTAAGCACAGTGGTTAGTACAAAACCGCAATTGCTTCTTGCGAGCGGCTCCCATCTCTCCATCAACCAATAACGCTTTGGAGTCTAACAGAGTAAGAAAGGTTAGCAATACACTCCGAGAACGCTTCCCTTAGTCCAGGTTTTAGTGGTTGAAAAAGAAATGGTAAAACGGTGGTCTAATAAATATATGATTAACCCAGAACAATTACATTGCCCATGACAGAGCCCGCTTTAACATCATCGCACGAATGGGCCGGCTCGCCCGGTGTAATACCACGACCACACATAAGACAGGCGTGAAGTGGAAGACATTCCGCTTTTCGTCTGATGAGTGTGGTGCCGGAGGCCTAATTTTAGTCTTCTTTCCCTTCCCACCCTTACCTTACAAGGAAAGGATGGGAAGGAGAAGTGGAGTTGACGGGGGAGGATACGCTTAGGAAGAGGAAATATTTCCTTTCTGTGCGGCTCCTCCTCCGTCGATTAAAGGTAGGCAACGCATCTGCACTTGCGGATGTCTATGGGCAGCGGTCACTTCGCTATTTCAGCAAATTCAAGTGGCCGCTTGCTCGTTTGCCACCTTGTAACATAAAAAAATGACAAGTATATTTGGTAGTTTAATATGCAGCACAAAATATAATTTTGCTTACCTTCTGAGTGCTTACTAAAATTTGATTACACAGAAGCATATCATTGTAGCTTATATTATTAATATGGTGTACAAAAATAATGACAGCCATGCAGAATGACATAAATTGCTGGTTGATATTGAAATGTGTGATGGCCATGACTTGCTGATCAATTATCTATTTCTGCTCACAGGTTATATTTTTCTGCTCACAAACATTGGTTTGGTATTGACCAATACCAATATTATGCTAAACATTTAAATAATACCTAATTTATATTTCTGTTATTCTTAGATTCAGCGGAGTTCGATCTTTTACTGTAACATACATGTTTAACTATCATGCTGGGGCTACACTATCGCGCTAACTCGCCAATCTCCACTCCTGAACAAGTGTAGCGGCTAGCGGCACCAAGCATTATCTCGGGAAGAATCAGCACGCTAAAAATGTATCCAAAAACACACTTCGCTGCGCTGTCGGTAACTTGTCAAACTTCAAAGGGTTTTATCGCCCAAAATATTCACGCCTTTGCATACGCGTCAGTCGAGTCACCGAGTGTGAGACGTCGAGCTCTTTGGATGGATAAACTTGTAATGTCTGACGAGTAATTGAACTTTAATTTAATTAATTACAGATTTTAATTATGTAATTATTCATTATCATACTTTTACGAATCGTATCCCGTGCTTTATAAATTTGTTTTGTATTTTTTTCTTTATAGGATGTATTATTAAAAAAAATTGCCTATAAATATAGGTATAATAATATTGTAGAGTATGTATGCTACAAATGAATATATTATATACAATATATTCTATGTTATTTTCATTTCACAAAAAATGTATTACCTATATAAAAATAAGCGAATAAATTAATATGAATAATTTTAAATCATAATATACCTACATATATAAGAATAAGTTAATAAGAGTTTTATGGAAAATAATAATAGTTAGTACGTAACTACCGACCGTACGTACCTATGAATTGTATTACACCAGATTTACCAAAAACCTATCAATATTCCTTAAAAATAATTTTCACGTTTATATAGCCTATACGGTTTGTAGCCCGAAATATATTTTTTTTATTTATCGTGTTTAAAAATCGCTATTTACTATTTAATATACAAAAGTAAACTTTAAATTACTATCTGTGAAAATAATCGTCAATTTATTATTTATCATCTGTATTTATCGCGCAGCATTTTATACAATTCTAAACTTAGCGCGCTAGTTTATAATGTAGCCGGGCAATTAGACAACTCGAGCCTCTAAAGTTTTTTCGACTTTTATGTTGCAACGTTTTAGCGTGATAGTGTAGCTCCAGCATCATAATAATGAAAACTTTTAAAAGTGACTTCACACGCCTAACCGGCCACAACTTGTATCGCTATCTTATGGAGCCATTAAAGTTTTGAATAGTTTTATGATAACTGCTGACCACATTTTTGTACAATTGGTTATTCATTTATTAAAATTGATGATTACATTAATTTATAGCTATTGGTGACCACAGGCCACGCCGCCGGCCACTTGCCTCAGTCTCTACGATGCGCTGCAGGCCAGCAGCGGGTTAACACGGGACGGACAAAATGTCAGAAGGCCGGCCGCAGTAAATCACCGCTACTCCTCGTTTTGTGGACGCCAGTCGTCGCTCCCAGCGCGGGAACTATCTATTACTGCGATGAATCGGCTACTTTAATCTATTATACACTATGTATCTAGTGATTCCCTTCGGAGATTACAAATAGAATTCAAACGAGTTTTATATACATATATATAGATATCAATTACAAGAAGTCTGTGCTTCGGTGACTTCATCCGATTTGACTAAAGTCATTAGTAAATAAATAATTCCCCTATAAACATTTTACCATCGGACATTGAGGCGTACGGCAGGAATCTATTCTGTTATGGTCGATGTTTACGTCGCGTTCGAACGAAGCGATTTAAAGCATATTTCCTTGTGCATATAGCAAAGGACTGTTTGTTCTCCCGTCCCGTCTGTTTTCCCGTCCGGGCTTTCAAGAGTAAAGTGAATAGGCGTTCGCTAAGGTAGCAAACCTTCGACCTAATCTATAAATACTTTTTTTCATGAAAATGTGGGAAACGAGCAAGCGACCCATAGGTAGACCTACCTTTAGCCGACGGTGATGACTGTTCTAAATACCTCTACATAGTTTACATATATGTCTCTCAAATTCAGGTACAAATTCGTTGCTTCTATTGTCCAGGCTAAGCGCCGCCAGCGCTCGACCACTTCAAGCCCGGTGTAGCGATAAATGCCTCTTCAAAGCAAACAGTGACAGTTCAGTCACAAAAAAAACCTCCGCGTCTTCACTCGCTCGATCTTAGTCACATGTGGTAAATACTAGCTTTATTCTGCGACTTCGTCCTCGCAGAATTAAAAAAAATATAATGTAAATAAAATATAGCCTATATTACGCGACGATAGTGTAGCTCCAAGTGTTACGTCTGGCACATTCTTCTCTACGGATGGGAGGCTTGGACACTATAAGAAGATCTCAGGAAACGTATTGCATTCGAAATGTATGTATGTATGCATATAGGAGGATGTTGGCCATAAGCTGGACTCACAACGTTTCAAACGACGAGGCTCTACGATTGGTCAATCTAAAACGGATTTTTTTGCAGACCGTCAAGACAAGAAAAGTATCTACCTCGGACACGTGCTCAGGCAGGACAGATATCAGCTCCTTCAACTCAACTTAATGAGGAAGACTTGCCGGTAAAAGGAGTGTTGATCGTAGAAAGAAATACAAATACTGGCTACGTAACATCCGAGAACGAACAGGAATTGCGAGGGTCACCCAACTGTTTAGCCTTGCAAGAGATAGAACTATATATGGAGAACTGGTTGCCAACCTTCGTTAGTCGGAGAGGCAACTCAAGAAGACGAAGAAGAGAAGAAGAAGTGTAGCTTCCTAACAGTTAAAGGTTTTTTTAAATAGGTTCAATCGTTTCGGAGCCTATTCATCATGTTTATCATCATCAGCTGCATGTCCCCACTGAGGGGCTCTGAGCCTACCCGAAGTTCTTTTTAATGTTACACAGTGGCAATCGAGCAAGCGGCCACCTGAAATCGCTGAAATAGCCAAGTGACCGCTGCCCATAGACATCGTTGCGCTGCCTACCTTTAATCAACGGAGGAGGAGACGCACTGAAATATTATCTATTATATATCTATTATATATTTCCTCTTCCTATGCGTATCCTCCTCCGCCAAATCCATGGGAAGGGGGTTCCCATCCTTTCCTTGTAAGATAAGGCTGGGAAGGGAAATAAGACTAAAATTAGGCCTCCGGCACCACACTCATCAGACGAAAAGTGGAATAGATTCCACTTCACGCCTGTCTTCTGTGTGATATTACGATATCATCGGGCGAGCCGGCCCATTCGTATGAAGATGTTAAAGCGGGCTCTACCACTGTTAAACAGTTAGGAGCGATTAGGCTTTTGTCAATCACGCTGGCCCAGTGCGTGTTGGTTGACCTCACACATATCTTTGAATATCTTCTCCGATATGTGATGGTTCCCTCGCGATGTTTTTCCTTCACCGTAAGACCGTCGTGAGCCACCGTCGCTCAATGACCTGACGGCACTTCGATCATGCGGGTCGGTAGACAATTATCATTCATCCAATTCGTACCAACTTCCAAAGACGCACTCGACGGCAAACAGGGTGCGCTCTCCAGGGCGACTAGAGCATCGGTAAGGCCAACTTTGTAATTGTATTCTTTAAATAATTTATCCGCAGCGGCCTCGCAACGAGCGCAGTGGCACCGCAGTGGCCCCGCAGCGACCCCGCAGTGGCCCCGCAGCGCGATATAGGCGCACTATCGATCAGAGGGAGCTCATGGGCCGCGGGTCGACACACCAATCGACCGCACTGACGATGACATCTGATAAAGACGTAATTTACTCCCTGTCCGCGGCCGCAGGTGCCACACAAAAAATTATCTCAATATGTTTTTCAATTTTAATTTACAACGACGACAAAGGATTCTCGGCGGTCAGTGGCAGTCTGTGGGGACGGTTTTGTTTTTTTTTGCAGTTTTTTCGTTACATTTTTTTAAACCGTTATCTATTACTGACCTTGTATGCGCCAACCAACCCGGCAGGAGGGACAAAACTATTTACGTTATGTTACTGTACTTAGTTAGTAGTAGGGGCTACGGTTTGCGCAACTCCACGTCTAGCGCGTATTTTGCGTTTTGTACTTATAGTCATCTACTTAGCGGCCACTGGCAACACAGGGCTCGTTCATGAAATCATACAAAATAGATAATCTTCATTAAAAGAAACAAAGGTCGGTTGTGCTGGAGCAGTAGTGGCACATTCTTGCGGCCCGGCTCCCAGTTCCTACCAAAATTTTTGACTCTATTATTAACGAATTTGTTATATCTACATTAATGGTTCGATTAAGTCCCAAGAACGGGGGCAACATTTATATAAGATATATTCATAACCGTCGTCCGGTAACCGATCGCCGAATCTATCAATAAGCATCGTCGCCGAGTTCGGAACGGCATTCCTAACGTCCGCGTGCATGCCCGCGCTCCCTTCCTGGAACCGCAAAAAACGTTATAGGCACCACCAATAAAATTAGAGAGCTATCTGTACAGATATCCCAGATAATATGGGAAGCGGTTAAGTTATCGGCGGGTCCTCGACGACATCTGTTGGCCGATGTGCGGGTCGCCTGGGCACCATAGCAGACATCATGCCGCGAGGACATGACAATGCGAGTGCGGCGCTCTGTCTAGCCGAGTCTCTGTCTAGTCAAGCGACCTCATTCGTCACTTGAGTTCCGTACCGTACTTGTAAATGGAACTACTGATGTGTTGGCGCGAAACCTGTCAAACAATTACTGTACGTCAGCTCTTGCCAGATGGTATCGGCTTCAGCCCTAGCCCTGCGGCCTCCAGTGTTACAAGTCGACGCGGCAAGTGATAAGGGCGGTACAGAAGCGGATGGTTGCTGCGGTTTTTGCGCAGGCGGAAGCGATGCAGCTCGTTACCGCGGCGGGCGGAGGCGTTATCCGCTGAGCACAGATCGCACTTTTTCCACAAAATTCCACGGAACCTTCTCACACACATAAATCTTCAAATTGTTGTTTGTCATAGTGTCTCATTAGTTCTCCCATCCTGTCAATTATAGTCTGTCTGTATGGACACTTTTATGATGGTCGTCATTTTACTCTGTCTCTGTCATATTACTGGCCCATATTTTTACTAATAGATGTTTTTAAAATATCGTCCTCATAGTATAAATTACATCATCGTAACCCTTCCTTATAAATCGTCGATATTTCAATAATTGTACAGAGAAGTGTTTAGGTGGTTGGTGTTTCTGACTTCTGAGAATATTTGATCCGGTGGGCATGATTCAATCTCACTAGCGCCCCCCTATTAATACCAAAAAGTATAATAAGAACCTTGTCTGTACCCCTGTACTGTAGCTGCCAAGACCACTACACACATCTTTGATACCATTTTCTAACCTCCTGTTACATATTTTGTGACAGAACCAACCGCAATAACAGAGACTCTTTACCGTACTTCATACACTTGTTTGGCTATAAATCAGTAGCAGTTAGTTTTGGGGCATTCAGAAACCTTCCGTTTATGCTTGCCGTCGTATATATCACTAATCTGTTTTCATTGTTTAAGTCTATAGATTGCAGGTTGATTGTGCATTGACATATCAATGAATTAGATTCCTTTTTTACACATTAGTAACCACCGCCCGCGGCTCCGTACGCGCGTAATTAAAAAAAAACTTAGTACTCCATGTGTTACTCCATACTTTATTTTATATTTCACTAAAATACATTGAACTGTTGCGGAATTACCGAGATAAAAATATAAATAACAAGAAAATGTACATATCCCGCCAGAACCATAACTTTTTCTGGAATCAAAAGTAGCCTACGACTTCTTCCAGATTATCCTGTGCATCTATGCCAAATTTCATCGAAAGGTGTTCAGCAGTTTAGGCGACAAAGTCTAACAATTATCCTTCCATCCATTTAAACTTTGGCATTTATTATACTTTTAAGATTTAAGATTGTAAATGCGCGAACTCTGGCAACTGTTAAAATTTACGCAAACACAAGAATTACCTACAAAGTACATAACAATGGTTATAACGACGATCGAAGGACCTGTGGGGTTTTTTTGTAAAAGAATGAGGCAAACGAGAACAGAAATCTCCCAGGTGATTACAATGTTAATTATTTTTAATGTTTATATTATAATTATAGGTGATTAATTAAACTGCAGTTACAAAAAACAAACAAATGGAACAAAAGGATAGAATCTTGGTCAAAAGCTTGCTTATTTTACAATAAAAACCTATCTTTTTAATAATCACACACTCATGTACATATACTCAATGTTTTTGCCTATTTCAGTGGAAAATCCTGTATCTATAATACTATTTATAAAAAAAGAGGTTGGCTAATACATATTTATATGTTAATAGTAATGTAGTTAATAAGATAAGTATGAAAATGTTTATCTCGTAGTCAGTCAGCTCAACTCATCGCTTTTGCTGGTCGGCGCGGTCGCAGATTCCACGCTTATTGATGATAGACTCTATTTACCACTATTTATATAATCAAAACATTTTAGATTATACTGGCGTTTTTGTTTCAGAAGCAAAATTTATTGTTTTTATTTTGTTTTTAAGATTGTGTCACAAATTCGTCGGCGGCGACGCGGCATCGGTTTAATTAAATTTATCGCGCTTATCTCCAGCATCGCGAATTCAGGCGCGCGGGCACCGTGAGAGCGCGCAGGCAAATTGCAAAGAAGGGGCGGAGCGGCCGACGCGACGGTCTCGAGGTAACTCGGAGTCTCGGACCAACACTTCCTCCGACGTTCCCGTGACGACTTAAAAAAACTCATGTTGCAAATCCATTTGTAAAATTAAAAGTTTATAGCATACTATACAATATTAAATAAATAAAATAAATAGCTACTATACAATATTACATAAAATTAAATGAAAATACATATATTAAATCGTCACAATAGTGGCCAAGGAATCTGTGGACTTTGATGATAGAAATCTTTTGCGAACATCTTTTATTTAAAAACGTTGGGTTCCCTACTTGTAGCATCCGTTAAGCGATTGACATTACTGTTTTTAATAAGATACATAGTAGTGTGCAATTAATATGACAGAGAACATTGCTTGCTGGCGCTGCACTTGATGACAAATTTCGATCTAGGCAGCGTGACTCGCAAAATTTATAATCAAGGTAAATGAAGCAGCGGGGCGGGCGCGATGTCAAGCCGTCGCGGACACATCATTTTTTAAATAAGCTTTTGAGTGATGATGAGAGCCGCGTCGCGCCGCCGCTGCGCGGGCGCCGGTCGGCGGTCGCCGGTCGCCGGGCCTCTCCCGCTCGACACCAAGATTGATGTCGGCGCGCGCGATAGGCATCTGTAGGCAGTGGGTTGCGGCGCTCCCAGGCCCGGCGGGGGTGCTGCGACGTCCCGCGCCACTTTATAATTATTATTAATTAAATTAATAAATATGCGGTGATATAGTAGGCAAGAATTCCGGCATAGAAAAGTATCCAGGTTTCATTTTGAACAATAGGGACTGGGTCAGAGTGCGACTTCGAAATCGACGCTACAATCATAATATTTACTAGGATTGGAACGGAACATCCCCCTTCCCAAGAGCAGGTACCTACTTCTGCATGATTTCATACGGCCGCGTCCGCATACAGGTTCATATTTTGAACGCGGAGTTGTGTTAAAAGGCTTTATCTACACTAACTCGCAATGCGACTGAAGCGACTCTAGACGATGCGTCGGTAGTAAGTACCTACGTACATATCATTTGGTAATTGTAAATTATTACGCACGACGCCGCACCGCATTGCCATTCGGAGATTTTGCAATGAGTTAGTTTTGGAGGAAGCGGCTTCATGAAAGCGGGATTCGATATTAAAACTCAATAGCCAGTACTGAATAGGACCGAACCGGCCGACGAACATTCAGCAGAGCGAGTGAACCTCGCACGCAGTGATGCGGAAATATCATCAAAAGATGCGAACTCATCGAGCTAGTGAATTTTGTTTAATAAATCGTAAGAGCATGGTCCGGGGCGGCGCGGGGGCCACGTGCTCGAGCGTCTCAAATTAATTCCGGGTCCCTCGCGCGAGCACATCGTAGCGCCGCCGCCGCCCTCTAAACAGATTAATAATGTGCGCTCCGGCCGACAAATCGTCCGGCGAGCGGCCGACGGGTCGCGCTAATTCGGTTTTATGACATGCGGCATTGTTGTCTAGGAGCGGCCGGTGCGCCCGGCCCGGCCCCCGGTACAGCCGCACGTGCGCTCTTGTATTATTGAACTTTTCATTACCCGGTCCCATCCGTGCGACCCCTCGTACCTGTCCGCGGCGCTGTACTGTTTGAAGTTACGCGACCAAAAGATAGGTATGTCATATATGAATATATTACTCTCGGGACATTATCGCCAATTTAAATCGCAGGAAAATACAAAATTAGTCATTTGAACACAATACATTCCATAAAAAGAAGTTATCGATATGACAAATTTCGACAAATGGGCGCCTACTAATATTATTAAATCTCAATGATATTTTACTTGTACATGCAGCATTGATAGCATGATTTTTGCTTGTCTAGAGTAGAAATAAGAATACGCTTCGCAGTTGCACCAATCTAACACCGGCAAGACAATAGCTAATGCAAATCTGCAATGCTTGTTCCACCTCATTTGGACCCATCGCTACCCTATTCAGACTGCGTGAGCACGGAGATAATTTTATTTGCGTATTATTGCAACGGGTCATATTCCGCGCGGCGGAGCTAGCAATAAAGCGAGGCCACGTGCCTGCACTCGCCCGCGCCCTCACTTTCCACACCACATTATTTGATTTTTAATTGTGCTCTGTGGAATGGTGAGGGCCGCGCCGCCCGCGCCCGATACCGGCCCCGCCAAGACACTGCGACTGCCCTACTCACCCCGCTTTCCGGCCTGACGTACTGCGTAGGGGTCGTAGGATGAAAGATATCTCTCGTGTAATATGCTATTTTATTAGTTTTTCCGCGGTGACTAGCCCTCGACACTTGACAGCGCGAGTTCGCTTCGACAAGTGGGGGTTGCGCGCAATATGGAGATAATCGGCTACCCTTTATCGTTTGTCGGACTCTCGCCTGCCGCCGACAGCTGACACACGTGCTGAATGTATCGCTGATGAGTGAGTGGCTGGTGTCTGCTGGATGGTGGCTGCTCTCTGCTGACAGCTGGCGATGCGCACTCAGTGGTGGCTACGCTGTTGTTTTGCGCTGCGCTTCATGCGACATTATATAAGGTCGTGCTACCTCTGGAATATAAACAATTGTCATAATTATGTTACTAGTCTTGACACTTGTTCGTTTGTTCATGTCCACTGACAAAGAACATCTACAAGCAACATAACATACAGACAAGAGTTTTGTCATATTTACCGTTGTAAAGCACATTAAGGGATGTATTATTATTTACAATTATTTAAAATACGTAATTTTCTTGTTACCCGACTACTTGAGCTTGTTGGCGAGCACTGGAATGTCCGACGATTGTCGTATACAAGGTATGGTATTAGTCAACGTACGATACGAACTGGCATCAAATAACATCACATAACTAACAAACACTTTTTTTCCTTTTATGAATGTCCGCCTCTCAGTGACAATGTTGATGTTGCGAACGTAATTGAAATTACGCGGCATGTCCTCGCTCCGTCTTCCCCGGTAGCGACGG
>JAAOEG020000028.1:10528076-10538986 GCA_011763625.2 Papilio bianor | reverse complement strand
AAGATGGTATTATAGATACTTAACAGGATGTGTATTCTGATGTTTAGGTCCTCCGAGAATACCCCCAAACCCGAATCTTGGTCTGTCTTGGATCCATCCATGTAGATCCTTAAGGCATTGGGATTACTCGTATTTGTTTGTTTGTCTTTTAAGAGGAGTATTTTGTATTTTTTGTCAAAAATATATTGTTTTGGGATCAGATCATGTTTAGCATCTATCATGGGCACTGCTAGTTTAATAGTGTCCAGGATAGAGGTATGTGGGATCCTGTTAAATTTCCATAGGTGGTTAGGTGGTTCCATAGGTTAGTGTGCGCAGCCTTAACGCCGTTAAGGTTGCTACCTTTTTTTTTTATATATATTACAAGGTGGCTGCTCGTTTAGCAAGCGCCCACCTGAAATCGCTGAAATAGCGAAGCGACCGCTGTCCATAGACATCCGCTATTGCAGATGCGTTGCCTAAATTTAATCGACGAAGGGGGAGACGCACTGAAAGACATTTTCTCTTGCTATGCGTCCTCTCCTCCGTGAAATCCACTTCCCCTTCCAATCCTTTCCTTATAAGAAAAAGGTGGGAAGGGGAAGAGGACTAGTATTAGGCCTCCGGAACGCACACTCATCAGACGAAACGCGGAATTACTTCCACTTCACGCCTGTCTTCTGAGTGGTCGTGGTATTACGCCGGGCGAGCCGATCCATTCGTGCGAAGATGTTAAAGCGGGCTCTACAACTGTTATACATATAAGTGTAGAGGTGTCAGGTTTAGCAGGGCTTCTAGAGCGGCAGTAGGAGTTGTTCTCATACTGCCGGTTACCGCCATACAAGATTATCTCTGGCCCCTTTTAAGTTTATTGCAAGCGGTGTTTGGTGTTGGTCCACCACACTACAGACCCATATGTGATAACACACCAGTTTTATTGCAGTAGCTGTAAAAGAGTTGGACAGAAAGTCAATGCGGCAAGGAAACATGGCTAAAGTAAAGATCGAAGTGTGTCATGTTGTCTATTATTAGACAGATATTGAAATTTGCACTTGAGATATCCTGGGGCACAATTATTATTCATAATTGTAAAAAATTTATACAGTATTTGTATGTTCCTCCATTGAAGAATTGGCAGCCATTTAAGTTTTGAATGATACTGTTATATATGATATCTGCGAAGACCAAAGACAAAGCATATACAGTTATTAAGTAGGCGATCTTATTTGTTTAGAAGTTCTTGACTTATACTATTACAACAAACATCAGCATAGTCGAGAATAGGTAGAGTCAGGCTCTGTACCAGTAAAATCTCAGTTTTAACATTACATTGAATGTCACAACTTTTTGCTGTTCTGTGAAACTTGCAAAGGGAAGTGCAATTGATGGAGGAGCATATGAAAAGAAAAAGAAAACAAAGGCTTTTGCAATTATGCACAAAGCGTCATAAGTCTGCCGCATTTCGGCGAAATTTTCAGTATGCTGCCTCGAGGTGTTGGAATAACATCTTTATTATGCTGTATGTTGTTAGAGGTTGGCAAAGGTATCCTAACCCACTTTGCAAAGAGATTGCCTCGCCTCATGTCAGCAGAAACATTATCATATTCCAGATGACATTCGGAAATGTAATTAAAGCCACGACCAATTACTGTTTTTACTCCATATACAAATAATGAACTGATGGAAGTTTTCAGTGTTTTATATTGAAGAATGTATGTCCCTTTTCTTGTAACCGCCTTTAGACAGCTTTAGCAGCCTTTAAACAGCCACATTAATTTTGACCTATCTTTTAATTTATTTCTCCTATTGGTAACAAAACATAATGACGCATAGGTCGAGAGCGCGACAACACTTACAGCAGCGATGAGGACGAGCAGCGCTGCGCTCGCGGCCCGCAGCACGCAGAAGCTGCAAGCTCTCCGGGCAGTCGCTGCTGCTTGCACAATACACTTCTTCCACATCATTGAAGGCCACTCTCTGATTTCACAGTAAACTTTCTCTTCCAAATAAACACCATTACACCCGTTCGAAATCATATTTAGTTTATGTAACTTTACGCCAATTTGGCATCGTCACAAAGTACATTGGTAAGACATTATTGCAAGAACTGATAAACTGACGATATCGTTTTGAATATTATAAACTAAAGTTAAACTTAGATTTTATAACTATAGCTATGTTGTCATATGCCAACAGGTTGTCACCAGTTGTCACTACAAGAGGATGAACGACCTGAAATATATGGACGGGCTAAAAAGGGAGAAGTTTTGTAGCTATTTGATTTCCGCCATTTTAGAAACTCGGATAGAGATGGAACAATGTAACAGGTATCGATAACATCCTCGCAATGCAAAAAAATATTTTTTCAAGAAATTATTTCATAAATATAGAGGTTGAATGTATGTCTGTTACTAACCTTTTTTCATGTATGAATATGTATGTACATACGGGTAAATTATATTATAATTGACAGATGTCTTCGGAGTTTTAGAATTTAATCTAAATAGCAATCACTTTAAAATTTGAAACAGGTATAGTAAATGTTTTTGCGTGTATATATAATAGGAGTGAGAAAAAAGATCTTCGTATATTCGGAGTTCTTGTACGCTTGCGCAGTTCAGCATTTTTTAACAGTTTGACAACAAAATTAATCTCGAACTAAATGATGAGGTGCCAAAGTGCCGAAACGTACAATCAGCGTAAAGCGGTAGACAAGATATCCAGATATACAAGAACTTCTAAATTGGTCATTTATGTAAATAGAACCAAAGTATCCAAATATTATAAATTGAATGACCCATTCTGCGCAAACACATCGGTACATAGACACCGTCAAATATATGAGTTGATTAAAAGGGCCATAGTTATAGTAACAGACACGGCACCAATCCTTACTTATATAATATTATAAATGCGAAAGTAACTCTGTCTGTCTGTCTTGCCTTCCGTCCAAAACTACTGAACCGATTTCAACGAAATTTGGTATGTAGATAGCCTAAAGCCTGAGAAAGGACATAGACTTTTTATTGCGATAAAAGGGTTGTAGGGGGGTTGATAGGTTCGAATGTAGCTTGGAAATATTGTTTTTTTTAGAGATTACATATGAAAACTTTTTTGGATTCTATATCGTTAAAAAATATATACTCCAGTCAAAGTTCGATAAATTTGATCCCTAAGGATGTCAACAATAGAGATAGGATGAAAGTCTGTATTGAAACGTTTTATGTTATCGTTTTAGAACTAACGTATTAGTAATCCTTATCCAAATAAATATGTCGATAAATAGAATAATTAAACGTAGATTAAAAAATGCCTTTGGAACTATGTCATTCTGACCAATAGTTTAGAAGATATCAAAAGATTAAAACTTACGCGCCACCGAAAATTGCAAGAACCGTAACAAAGAAAAGGACAACTTTACTTCATTGGCTTACGTAAGCAATACTATAGTATGAACATAAAAATTATCTATGAAGATTTTTAGCTGTGTAAATTGGCTAAATAACGGCCCTAGATAGCATATATTTATCTTCCATGGTTTCCTTAGAATAACGTCTACTTTCTTAAGAAATATCAATTAAATTGGCTTCGACTGATAGTGTCGTAATTTATGATGCTATTATTCGTATTCGGTATGAGTCCTTATCCATATAAACATGTTCCTTAGCAGGATAATTTAATGTAGATTATAATTGCCATTGAAACTATGTCAATCTGACTCTCTTCTTTCTAGTATCATGTCAATATTGTACAAAATATCAATAATTGTACAATATTGACATGATACTATAAAGAAGAGAGTTAACTTTCTCTGGAGGGGGAATTTATGACATTATTTTTTTACTTTTTAGTGTATTTTGTTGAGGTTTTTTAGGAAGACACTTTTGTTTTTTTCTTAAAATTTTGTCATTTTCTATCTAGATTCATGTAGAATTTACATATTTCTGTTAAAAGTAAACAACGGTAGCGCCTCTGTCACTACATTCTCTTCTTTAAAACTTAACTCCACAGCTTAACTCAAATAAAATTGTTGACTTGTAGCATAATGACAGCTCACAGTTTGCATAGATTGATCTACAAAATAACTTTTTTGCTTTGACACTGTCAGCTTGCTGTCACCTGTCACAGTTGAATTTATAGTTCGAATGCAAATGCTTTAATCAGATTTATATTAAATTAAAATGGTGCAAAGTGAATCTGAAAGATGGACAAGTGATTGTACGATAAGGATTTTGATCGCTTCGGATATTCACTTGGGATATTTAGAAAATGATGCGGAACGCGGCGAGGATAGCTTCATCGCTTTCGAAGAAGTTTTGTCGCTGGCTGTGCAATACGACGTCGATCTCGTGTTGCTCGGGGGAGACCTTTTCGACCAGGCGAAGCCAACTCCAAGCTGTATGTTCAAGTGCACTCAGATCATCCGCAAGTATTGTTTCGGAGATAAACCGGTTAGTGTAGAGTTGCTATCAGATCAGTTACAAAACTTTTCTAGAGTTGTAAACTACGAAGATCCTAATTTGAATATTTCATACCCCATATTATCAATCCATGGCAACCACGACGATCCAGTTGGACAAGGTAGCATTAGTTCCCTTGATATCCTTTCTATAACAGGTTTGGTAAATTATTTTGGCAAATGGAGCGATTACACGCAAGTTCGAGTGTCCCCTATTCTCTTGCAGAAGGGGGAAACCAAATTGTCCCTGTACGGCTTGAGTCATCTCAAAGATCAACGTCTCTCCCGCTTATTTGCAGAAAAGAAAGTTGAAATGGAGCTTTTAGAAAACAATAATGATTGGTTTAATATCCTTGTCCTTCATCAAAACAGAGCTGATAGGGGCCATGGAAATTACATATCAGAAAATGTGTTACCTAAATTTTTAGATCTTGTCATATGGGGTCATGAGCATGACAGCCAAGTGTTTGCTATGAAAGATATGAAGAGAGAGAATGAAGGTTTCTGTGTAATCCAGCCGGGCAGCACGGTGGCAACATCACTGGCCGCAGGAGAGGCTCTGCCCAAGCATTGTGCCCTGCTGCAGTTACACAAGAAAGATTATATTGTAACTCCTTTGCCCTTGAAAACTGTGAGGCCTTTCATTTTTAAAACAATTGTTCTATCAGAAGAAAATTTAGGTGGCAAAACAGTGAAAGAGAGTGAGAGAGTACAAGAGTTTTTAAAGGAAAAAGTGGAAGCAGCTATAGAAGAAGCAAACAAGTTGCGCAGTGGGAATCCAAAACAGCCAAGGCTCCCTTTGGTCCGTCTCTCAGTGTTCTATGAACATGACAGTCAAGATTTCAATCGCATTCGATTTGGACAAAATTTTAATGGTATAGTAGCAAACCCTAATGACATTTTAACTATGAAAAGAGAGAAAAAGATCAGGGAGAGAAAGGAAAATGAAAAGTGCGAGGAGATGGACATGAGAGGCGCGGCTGTGGAAGCGAGCGACGTGGAGACGTTGTTGCGGGCGTACTACGCCGCTCTGCCGGCCGAACGGCGCCTTGCGGTGCTCTCCGTGCGCTCCATCACCGAAGCGGTGCGCGACTACACCCTAAAGCGCGACGACGGCGTGTTCCGCCGAGTGCTGGAAGGACATAGGCGGCATTGCGTAGAGTACTTGCTCGACTCGACTGCCGAGACCGTTGAAGAGGTTCAAGAGCGACTGCGGACGTGCAAGGAAGATTTGGATGCTTTTGAAGAGGCGCAACTGAAAGGATTGATCGAGCAGGCCGCTAACAAGCGAACCGTGACAGTGGACGAGAGTGAAGAATCTGAGGGTGAGGTGGCGGTGGAGGGGCGCGGGCGGGGACGGGCGCGCGGGCGGTCGCCCAGGGTAGCGCGCGGCAGGGGTCGCGGGCGCGCGCGCGCCGCTTCCCCGGAGCGCCGCACGCCGCGCCGACAGGCGGCGCTCAAGTCCACCGAGTGGTTGCAGTCCCTGTCGGCCGAGCGCGCCTCTCGGCGTAGACACGATTCCTCTGAAATCGAACTCTCCGATTGACAACATATTCTACTGCATTTTTCATATCCATTTTGCTACATTGCTCCTTTCATATATGTAATTAAGTATATTACTATTGCATTAAAGATAACCTTTAATCTATAAGAGTTGCCTTAATTTGTTTATACACTTGTACGGGAAAGACGTTTAACACTTCTATCTATAGTTGCATAGCTTAGGCGCTAGAGGCCTCCTACATTTATAAATTACCTACATTAGCTTTTGCCCGCGTCTTCGTCCGAGTGGAATAGTGTGATTGGGTATAGTTTTTTTATATTTAAACTCACGGCCGATTAGCAAACTCAGGTATATTTATTATTTCCAAATATACTTTCCCTCTATCCCTATTGTTGTTTTACAGCCTCGAGGGTAAAATTTTAACGAAATTTGAATGGTATATACATATATTCATATCGACATCACAACCAGAAAAGTTTTCAGCTGTTATCTCTTAAAATAACGATACTTCTTCTACTCTTAATAACATGTTCATTCATATTACATGCGAGAAAACTTTTCCCCAACCTACTAGTATTAAGTAGGCTATGTGTTCTGCCTTTCTATGTTTTCCGAGATCGTTTATCTTTTCTGGAGATACCTTCTAACAAACATTTAAGCATTGACATTTATTTGCATTACGTATTCGCTGTCGCGACTCCGCGCATAATTGACAACTGGTAGACTTTGTGTTTTACCAGACTATGTTTTATATCAGTGCTAAATTTCAGTAAGATATATTGAACCGTTGTGAAATTATTTAGCAAATATGTAATAAACAAGAAACTACGTATCCCACAGGAATGGTATCTATTACCGGGATGAAAAGTAGCCTATATGTTCTTCGAGACTGTACTCTACATCTATGCTAAATTTCATCGAGATCCGTTAAACTAGTCCGGAGTCCGGTAAACTTACACTTTAAACTTGCGCATTTATATTATTAAGATTGAGATATTAGCAATTGTGTTTTTAAACACAACCTGACCCCGGAAACCTTATATCATCTAAATAGAGAGATCTAAAGGAGTAAATGAGCAGATTTAGCTTTTATGACAAATCAACGGCCAGTCGCCGGGACTTCGTCCGCACGGTATTAAGAAAAGCTTAGTAGCCTATGCGGTATTCGCGGTAGTAATCTACCTCTTTGTTAAATGTCCGCATCCGTTTAGTTGTTTTGTACCTTGTTGAGGTACCTATTAACAAACATCGGGATGTATATTTGTTAGAATGTATGGATAAATAAAGTATCATATTTATAATGTTAGTAAGATGGTTAACAAGAAATACATAGTTGAAAAAAAGGTTCAATATTTTTTCTGAACATATGTAAAATAAAACAAATGTTATTGTCATTTATCTTTAAAATAAAATGCAATGTTGCATCTATAAATGTGTTTGCCGCTGGCCTGATGATGTGACTGTGTGTGATGTGAACTGACGCCTCTAAGGGACAGAAGCCATCGGCAAACCTCCTGCGCAAAGCTAATAACTACAATGAAACACATTGTCAGCATTTATAAATAAAAAAATAAAAACGTGCCGGCCTCAGCTAGTACTATATATTATAGTTTGTTGCAGTCTGTCTGTCTGTCATGTCTTACTAAGTGTTACTTGATACACAAATGCCATAGTGTCGGCCGCACGAATCGTGAAATACATTTAATCGAGTTAATCAATGCTATAATTTTTTTAAAGGTGTTTTTGTACTTTTGGCATTTATCAAAGTTATTTGGCTATGTATCTCACAATTAAAAAAAAAACCACATTAAATACCTTTCCTATTACGTTTTGGTCAATACCTCGATTTTTGGTTAAAAAGTTGCATTTACATTTTTAGTTTGAAGAATGAAATAGGACTATACAGAAACAATTTTTATTTCACAAATAATAATGACGAAATTATCGATTGCAAGTTCTATGAGACTAAGCGTCGAAAAGTGAAAAGATTCATAACTGACTTTACCCAACACATCTCCAGTCAATTGTCAAAGAAGTCATCCTTAAATACACACTTTTGTTTATTATAACATTTTCAACGAAATGTAGAAGTTATGTGAAATGTGAAGCGGGGCTCCCAACACTGACGTGCACTGACTTGCGGCACACATTTCAATTATATACAATTGTAAACTGCGGAGGGCAAGAAAGTGCAAGGCCTAGGGGTGACCGGGGGCGGGGGCGGGGGCGGGGGCGAGGGCGCGGCGCAGGAAGCGCAGCGCGGCGGCCGTGGCGGCCTGCGGGCTCGCGCCGGCCAGCATGAGCGGCGGCGCCGTGGGCGCCAGCGACACCAGCGTCAGCTGCCCGCTGTCCGCCGGCAGCTGGTGCAGCTCCAGCGCCAGGCCCAGCGCGCGCGCCGCCCCCTGCAGCGCCGCGCCCTCGCCCGCCGCGCCCAGCGCCGCCAGCGCCGCCTGCCGCTTGCCCGCCTCTGCACACGCCGCACCACACACTACACGACTGTCTGAAGGACGCCACTCGTCATTGGTAGGTCGAGGGCGGGGGCTCACCGAGGTGCGTGAGGAGGCCGAGGTGGTAGTCGGCGATGCGCTGGCCGAGGTGCGGGCGCCAGCCCAGCTCCTCGCGCCGCTCCACGTACCGCTCCATGGCCCGCTCGTGCGCGCGCGCCAGCGCCTCCTCCTGCGGCAATCAACACACCACCACTTATGTAATAGTACTAATTGCATCCATAGTTATAACTATGTATTGTATAATATGAATTGGTCCTCCTGACAATGCAATGTTTTATATTCGGTATAACTGTCAATGCGATAGTGGGAAATGCCAGCAACAACATCTATTGCATGAATTGGTCGCCTCGCTCTGTGTAACACCACAACCAAACAGAAAACAGGCTCTACTTCACAGATGTAATTCCGCATTGTATCTGATGAGTGTGTGTTCCGGAGACTCAATATTAGTCCTCTTCCCCTTCCCAACCCTTTCTTACATTCCGGACAGTTATCAAATGAAAGAATTTGAGTGATAGTGTAGGTATGTGGTAAAATCCAATCAAAATAAATTAAAATTAATCTGTTAAGAATAGGAATTGACTTATAAATATTTTCTTAATATTACTTGTTATAATTCACCTCGACAAAATCTTTGGTGAGGCGAGACAGGTTTTCTCTGAGATAGATGTAGAGCTGCTCGGCGGCGAGCTGCCTGGCGGACTTCTTGGTGGTGGAGGTGGCGCGGCGCTCGTGCAGCCCGAGGCGCGCGCTCACCGTGAAGTGGCGCTCGTGCGGCGGACCCGTGTCCGCCGTCAGCTCGTACTGCGCCGCCGGCAGGTGGTACTCCTCGCATAGCTCGCTCAGCAGCGCCACGTAACTGCGCGCCGCCGCGCCGCCGGCGGCCTCGCTGGCCGCGCCCACGGCCGCCGAGCCCTGCTGTGCGTACACCAACATATAACGTGATCCAAGTGACGAGCATCACATTCAATTAAGTGTCGGGTGTGAGGCGACCATGGGCGGCGGGCCGGCGGCGCTGCAGAATGGCGCAGGCACGGGCAGGCCGTGCTCCGCCAGGCGCAGCAGCATCTGTCGCGCCACCTCCTGCTTCGCCTCTTTCTTGGAACGCGCTATCGCCGTCACCGTGTGCCCGTGCGCCGAGCAGCGGTACTCAAATGTTGCTAGGTGCTGTGGCCCCGACTGTAACACAAAGCGGAACTAGACAGACCAGCTTATCAGCTACTCAATAATAATGGCTGTGCATCCACAATAATATCTATTTAAATCTATTTATCACTTAAAGGCAAATACACGAAGAAACCCAGACACCCACTACTCGCTTGCAGTTTTGTATGTTATGTTTTTTTCTAACGATATCTCTTTTAGGTAATTTATTACTCAGATATTAAGCAAAAAAGCGAACCAGTGAGATAACAATGTGTATTCACACCCTTCAGGTAAAATGTCAATACAAATTATTCTATAACAATTTACAGATCTTACATATAACAGTATTCCATCTAATGGTTCTTCTCGAAGTACAGTTGTCACATCTCTGGTACTGCACTGAATATCACTTATTTACAACACACATATATACACATGCATGTACAAATTGTGTGTCTTTACAATGTGGTGGGGTACCTGAGCAATGCATTCATATTCAGGACATAGGCCCAGCTTTATCATCATCTCCTGCAGGACGGTGACTGCAGTCTTCATTGTGCGCGCTGCTGGAAACACATGTTGCAAAAAACTGTCACTTCATAAATTTTACTTCTGTAAATAGTTGATCCAAGTTTTATCTTGATTATGATACTCTTAAAATATGTTATAATACTGAACTAATACTATATTTATAAATATTTAATTATATGGAAAAAAACTATTTAAAGGACGTTATTACTTTGAATTGGGACAGAGGCCAACACTGCAGCTTCAAGTATAATCTTACCAGAGCTTTCCAGTCGTGTAAAGTGATTTTGAGTGATTTTTATTGATTCATGACAACAAAAAACATTGATATATCAGTCAGTATCACCAATGCAGCTATAATTTTTCCTTTTTTTATGTGCAATTGTGTAATTATTAAAAATTAACAGAGTTTAGACTCAGATATTTATTTATTTATAAACGTTGTTGACAGTGACAGTGGCATTTCTTGACCACAGATTACAGATATGTAGCAAGCTACAGATGCGACAGTTCAATTCGGCCGAGTTTCCAGGTGTTCCGTTTTGGCGCTGCCGTCGCCAAGTTAGGCAAAAAACTAATCCAGAGTAAATAAAAAATATATTTATCTATTCAAAGAGTATATATAATAGCACAAAATAGTGTTGTCGTTCTTATCGATAGAAAATAATAGGTTAGGTTTTCATTTTTAAGGAGAAAATAAAAAAGTAGTATATGTTGTTTTTATATTTTATACTTTATTACTTAATTGATATTTTCGTGTAAAAAAGTATACAAAAAGCATTTGGAA
>JAAOEG020000028.1:10452127-10466148 GCA_011763625.2 Papilio bianor | reverse complement strand
TATCATTCAAAGAGCTGTTGCGGATTTTATTGACTGCTTTGATGACATATTGCAGTGATTGAAATAGTTTTTCACTTTTTTTTTAGTTAAGTTAAGTTTCTAGCAACTAAATGTTGTCTATGAATAACGCAATGTACACCAAGAACATCTGGAATTTTATTTTTTAAGTACGCTATGAAGCCTTTATGGCACCCTGTCAAAGCCGGAGCGCCATCCGTAGCAACTGAAATAATATTTTCAAAGGAATCTCTTTCTCATCGCAAAACTTTTCCAATATATTGAATATGGTTTCGCCTTTTTGTATCGGTCTCTAAATTTCTAGCAAATAATAGCTCTTCACATATTTTCTCATCTTTAATAAACCTCACGTAAGACAACAACAATGCTTCATTAGTTGGTAAAGTGGACTCATCGAGATGAATTGAGAATTGACTTGTCTAAGAGGCCTCCTAGCTAAATATAATAAAATTACAAATCACCCCCCAGGCCTCTACACAACGCCCTCATTTTCTTTCTGGGTCTCTTACCGCCCCCCTTGAGACCTGCAGCGCTTCATACTGGAACTACAAGGGGGCGTTATCGCCCACTTTGAGAAAGACTGACCTAGTCTCTATTTTATTAATTTAAGAAAACTCTTTCGACAGTTGCGTTACATGAAATATATTTGAAATTAATTCTTGAACGGTTTTCAATCGCAATACAAGTATATATAATATCAATACTTCTGTGCTTAATTCGAACCCCCCTATCCACCCCTTACAATGTTAGGTAAAAAACCTATGTTAGGTTACTTTTTATTGCGAAAAAATCGTCGTCTTTCTCGTTGCTTTAAGCAATCTATGTACCAAATTTCATTGAAATCGGTTCAGTAGTTTTGAACTGAAAGAGCTAACAGATAGACAGAGTTACATTCGCATTTATAATATTAGTCAGTATTAGTAAAGATTAGTTAGGATATTTAAATCGAATAAGGGTCTGCCTTGACGTGTTTGTCCGTCCGGATTTGCAAACTCAGGTAAATTCAGGAAAACTCATACACCGCGCGTCCATACAACGGTTTTTGTGGATTAACTTCAGTTTCTGCAATAACTCCGTAAATCATCTAATACGAATTATAGAAACTATGGAAACTTAGTTTTAGTATTAACTAAAACTAAGTTTCCATACAGACTTTAAAGAACTTTGAATGACGTATACATTTATATCGATATAGTGACAAAAAAAGTTTTCAGCTGTATCTCTAAAATGTAAAAAATCTAAAATCTAGATATCTTTGTCAGCAAGTTGTTTACGAAATACAGTCTTAACTTGAATACGATATTCCTTTGCTATTTCTTTTGAATATCGTTACCTAAGACTCTTTTAAAGATATATCTTTAAAGCGCTCTTTGATCTTTATTAAGATCTTTATCTCAAGTAACCCTATTTGAAGCATTGAGTCTCTTAATTTTTTTTTTTAATAAAAAAAAACAAATGAATTGGATTTCCTGATTTATATAGTAACAAACAAAACAAAGTCGTGTCACGCCATCTATAACTTAATATTCGCTGGAGCGGTTTTTATGAATTTCTTTGCCTCGCAGAGCCGCATTTTGGAATAGTCTGTCCTCGGCGGTTTTTCCAAAACGACAAACAGATATTTAAGAGGAAAAGTTCCTTTTTAATTAAATAGTCTCAAATCAATATCGCGCTATCAATCGATAAAACGCGCAATCAATAAAACTATCAAACAAATATCGCGCTTATAGTGGTCTGAGTGTCGATTAAGCCGCCCCTTAGTGTTTTTCCTACACTTTTACACTCCTATACTTCTATACTTCTTTCCTATACTTCTTTTCCTATACTTCTTTCAACACTGGAAGAGCCTGCTATAACATCTCCGCACGAATGGACCGTCTGCCCACCACAGTACCACGACCACACAGAAGATAGGCGTGAAGTGGAAGTATTTCATCTAATGAGTTCTCAGTCTCACCCTACAAAGTTTTCAGGTATTTTTTTTTTTGCATTCGTCTAATTTTTTTTGTTCTTTTTTTTGTACCTATATCTGCTAATTTCACTGAAGTAACGTTTCTACCTCCTCATATTTTAGTTGATAAAGCCAATTCGTAACATTCTTTTTTAAATCATATAAGTTCAGCGGCGATATATTTAAAATTATATTGCTTTTATTATATATGTTTAATGATTGTTTTTTATATTGCCGCCAAGCAAAATAAGTTTTAACCATTCCTTGATGTAAAGCTCTTCTTCTTCTTTTAGGATTCGAGTTAGGATTATAAAAACTGTTTTCTGTTTTGACATTAACAATTGCAATAGGTATAATTTACTAACGCTCAACAGCTTGCTCTTGCAGTAAAGTAATACCTATATGATTTGTGGTACATGATTTTGCTAAGAGATCGTTGAATGCGTTCCAGCTCTAAAAACTTAACTTTGTTAGTGCCACACCAGGCAGGTATGCAGTATGTCAGGATCGACTGAGTAAGAGCCATTTACACTTGATATAAAAGCTTGTTGGAGGCTATATGTTTGATATTTTTAAAAACCAAATCAAATTTCGTATTTTCGTCATTAGTGGTGGTTGTACAATTGTGAATCTTTAAGTTGAAGTTAAGTGGTTGCGTACGACTATTAATAGAGAAGCAAATGTAATTTGTTTTTGATGTGTTTAATGTTAGAAGATTAGATTTAATATATATAAGAATAAGCCACTTTGATACCCGACGCAACCCAGTTTCAGCAGCATTACGATCTTCCTCCCAAGTATTGCTAACGAAAACTAGTGCTGTGTCGTCCGCATATGAAATAACTTGTCCTTTATTTAGATTTAGGTTGCACAAATCATTGATATACGCTAAGAATTACGCAGGACATAAAACACTGCCTTGAGGAAAACCAATTGGAATCTTAAGGTCATCGCTAGTAATATTTACCTACTTTTACCCTTTGAATCCGATTGCTTAGATAATCCTCAAGAATTTTTATTGGGTTCCCCTTAAACCGAGTTTTTCCAGTTTTTTGGGTGTTATCTCTAAAAATAACAATAATTCCATGCTACCCCTTACAACCTTTTTTTCGCAATAAAATAAGTATTCAGTTGTTTTGACCTGAAAGCAAGACAGACAGACAGAGTAACTTTCGAATTTATAATATTAGTAAGGATAAGGATAACTATGGATTTTTTAGGATATTTAATTGGGCGTCTGCCTTGACGTGTCTGTCCGTTCGGATTAGTAACCTCAGGTATCACCCCCCACCACATTCCGAGTGTCCGTAGAGCGATTAGTGTATAATGTAATATATTAACTTCAGTAGCTCCATAGGTCATCTAATACGATAATTCTAAAACGTTCACATAAAACGTTTCTATACAGACTTTCATCCCTTATTCCTTTAGTTGACACCCTTAAGGATCAAATTTATCGAACTTTGACTGGCGTACTCGTATATATTTTATAACGATATAGCAACTAAAAAAGTTTTCAGGTGATATCTCTAAAAATAACAATATTCTGTGCTACATTCGAACCCCTTGTAACCTTTTTTTTACAATAAAAAGTAGCCTATGTCCTTTCTCAGGCTTTAGGCTATCTATGTAACTAATATGTATTTCATTTCATTGAAATCGGTTCAGTTGTTTTGAAATGAAAGCAAGACAGACAGACAAACAGACAGACAGAGTTACTTTCCCATTTATAATCTTATATAGTAAGGATGTGTACATACATATACATATATCTGAAAATTAGTACGTATATGCATGTGTTTGGTCCTTTTTACGACTACCTATTTGTTATTAAATGGCGCCATAAATAGAGCCAACGGGTTGATAAATTATAATTAATGACATACATATAATTGCTCAGTGCTTCTTGTACATTTTATTTATCCTTGTTACAAGTATAACAACAACAAACTCGTATAGCAATAAAGCTGGATATACAATTAAGAACGATTGATTAAACTTATAATAAACGAATTATGTCAATGTAAATTGCATAAGGATTCTCAATTCATTACTTTTTAAACTAAAATTAACAATCATTAACTTATCTAGGCTTTAATCATTTACTGCATCATTACGACGAAGCTTAACGCTAACAATTTTCTAATAACTTTCGCTCAGAGATTCATCTTCTTCCATTTAATTTCAAGAGTTCCATTCTTCTAAAAAATGTCGTGGAGCTCTCTGCCAATGCCACATTGACTATTTAAAATATTTTATGGCTTTGCATCAAAAAATCTCTACTGAGTTAATTTATTTCCAGTTAACTGATCCAGTTAAAACATATACTAATTGTTATGTCCTTTTAAGTGGTCCTGCATTATGATTTGGGCCAGTGTCGTACTGTAATTTGTCTAATAACCACAAGCAAGTCTTCAGCGTAAGCAAACATTCTACATTTTCTTGTATTTTTTTTTTGAATTGATCCACGTTTCCTTTCCAGTTTACAAAATTTCTAAAGTACCCTCAAACTTTAATATTCCTTTCAGCATACTTTAATGGTTCTTTTGTATACTTGTGGTCGAATGCCTTTTTCATCATTCATCAATCGCTATTCGTCAGTGTCATATATTTTTCCATTAGAACAAACCACGACTATTTTTTTAGCTCGTCACAAAAAAGAACATCTTGAAAGATAATATTACTGTTTAATTTTCATCTCTTCTAGGCCGGCTCTGTTCACCGTTTCAACATGTGAACCTATCATAGTATCATTCCGTGTGTCCGTTTTCGAATATAGTTTTCTAAGCTCATTGGAAGCTCCAATGAGGGATTGGGATTTTTTTTGCCAAAAAAACGATACTTCGATCAGTTTTGTGAGAAAACTTTCTGTTTTAAGTACGCATTTTTATTACATTAGTACGTGACAAAATATTTAACACGACATAAAGTTTAAGAGGACCAAAATTAAGGTTGGAAGATTTTTTAGTACAACTTATTCTTCTCGTCAAGTCTTATTGTTCCTTCTTTCATAGATGTATCATATCAAACCTGTTTCCTGAATGGCAGTCATCCCGACGGCGGCTTTGTAAGCCGGTGCGTTGTCTTGGTGAAACAACGCCCCAGCTTGGAGTTTGCCTCTTCTTTTTTCTTTGATGGCCTCCCGCAATCTTGTTAGTCTGCATAGTATAAGCCCATATTAGTGGTTCCCTTATCCAGATATTCCGCCATAATTATTCTTTATCAATCATTCTCTAGCATCCCAGAAGATAGACGCCATAACCTTTCCTGCCGAATTTGACACCTTGAATTCCATCGGCTTTGGGGAAGAGGCTTGTTTCCAAGTAATAGACTGCTGCTTGGTTTCTGGACCAGAATGGTGGATCCATGTCTCATGGCCACGAAACGAGACAAAAAAAATCCTGACCACTCTGTCAGCACGTTTTTTCTTTTGCTCGTCGGTTAACATTCTCGGCGCCCAACGCAGTTCGTTCGCAAAGATTCCTTGAACACTGCTGTATGAGATCCCTTTAAGCTAAGCTACATGCCTTATGGTCACTATTCGATCTGTCAATACGATATCTTCGTCTTTTTTGACGTTCTACCCAGCTTGAACTTCTTTACCCAGCGCACAAATGCGGAATATGGAGGAGCAGAGTCCCAATATTTCCACTAGGTCACTGTGTATGTTTTTGACTATGACTAATACTTGATGTATGGCTTGAAGAGGCAATTACAGCTTCACCGGGCTTGATGTAGCGCTTAGCCTAAACTAGATTTTTTATATTGAACTATTACTTATATTGAACTACTATATATGAGGAAGAAAAAAGGCTTTTTTTCGTATTTTTATGTGCTCTACAAATACCCCCATATATAATACTTTAGTGATACTGAGATAAGTAGCAAAATATACATGCAATTGGTTGAACTCGTTTGTTTTTAAAAATATCCCTTAAGTAAGAGTTTCTAATCGAATAAATTGTACAATTTCAGTTGATACTGGTGATGGACTCGATCACATACAAGCCGGCCTCGTACGGACACTACGATTATCCGATGTGGGCGGACACCGTGGGTTGGACGGTCAGGTTGCTAGTTGTGGCCGTAGTGGTACTCGTGGCCGTTTATCAGATCTGGACTGAACATGTTGGTGTCACAATAAAGATGGTATGTAAAATGTGCTAATTAATTTTTATAGTCAATTACAAATTCACAATGTAATGTTATATCTTTAGCTGTTGTAATTGAATTATTGCCCACGGAAAAAAATTAAGAAAAGAACATTTATTACATTCAGTTCAGCGCTTATTATAATCAGCATAAGTAACAACAAATTTTAGACAGAGGCAAAGAAACAAGTTGAAACAAATGCTCGTAACATAAATAAAACCTAATAAGCTTTAAACTAATATGTACCTATGTTTACTTTTTGACCGATTTCAAAAAGAAGGGGTTATCAAATTATTCTATATTTTATATGTGTTACCACATAACTCAGTATTGGTGGTCAGATTTAGATAATTCTTTTTTTAATCGAAAGGTAGTGCTTGCAAGTGGGTTTGAGTTGGGGTTTTTTTGGGTAATTTTTAAACGTAAAAACAAACTAGTAGATTTTCAGTTTTCTTTAAAGACGTTAGCTTCAATCAAAATCAAGAATCAAAATCCGTTGCGTAGTTTTAAAGACTTCGAAGACGAAGTTACGAGAACACCGTATATACTTCAAGAATATTCTACAAATCCTTATATTCTTTCATAAAACCAAATAATTCTATATAATTACCAAAAAGCCGTATAGTACGGCTCAGGATTAGAATCATTACCCTTCTGCGTAATAGCTGACTGCACAAGACATTCGGCTAAGCTCGACTAATAAATTCTTCCGAAAATGTTCTATATAAGTCTTTGACAGATAGCATGGCGTCGCGACATTATATTTGTCGCCTATGGTAACTTTAAGAAAAATCAACTAAAGTGCATTCAACTGATAGTGTCGTAACTTGCAATGCTATTATTCATATTCGGTAGGAATACTAATAATGGTGCAACGGAAGTGTCTTAGCGGAACCAGAAACGGAAACGGATGCAGAAACGGAAGTGTAAATAATATTTCAAATACACCAAATCTAGATTAGAAATAGATATATTAGAAATCTACTATAGAAAACAATATTGCAACTTTGCAACTGAACATTTTATTAATATTCAAAATTAAGTCGTAAGTTATATTTTATGAAAAGTAATTTAGCCGCTTTTGCACCTAAAAATCTTTTCCGGTGTTCTTCATATATCGTATATCGTATAAGAGCAGCTCCACTAAATAATTGCACACTGGCGACGCTGCTGGGGGTACCGACAAATATTGGCCCACTAATGGCAAAAGATTACGGTGTTTGTGTGAAACTAATTTCCACCACACAAGAGGATCTTCATTTAAAGGTAAATTTAAAGGCTTTTCATTTTTGTACTCCTGAAAATGTGACTATCTCCAAAAAGAGATTGTCGCTCTCGTTAGTTGTAATCGAGATTTCTTGGTCTTCGTTCGTACTTCACAAAGATTATAACATTTGAAATGGTGAATTCATCATTGATGATGTCGGCTGGACTTCATCCTCAATTTGAGTTCGGCATGTTGTGGCATCACTAATACTAATCCAAACAAATATATTATTTATATTAATATATTTGTTTGGATTAATTGCAACAGCGGCGCGCGGCCAGACAGAATAAAATGTTCGCAGTGATGTATTAGTACGTTACTTTTTTATGAATAAACCGATTTTGATGATGTTTTATTTATTTGAATGCTGATGGTTATCATGTACGTTCATGTAAATTTGGCTAAGTTATGGCTAGTACTTTATGAGTAACTCTTATAAAGCGTATTTGATCTTGATAATGTTCTCGTTTTATTACTTGTCGAAAAACTAAATAGCACATATAGGAAAGGCAATTTAGTTTTTTGTATTAGTCTATTTTAATTTACTAATGTTCTTACGAAGATCTTCGATGAAGTGCTGAATAGATGACAGGTTATCTGCTGTGACTGCAGCAATTCTCAATCAGTCTTTATATTAAGATAGGATATGTACATGTTATATTGTGTAAAAAGAAAATTGGACAACTGCATATTCACTAAAAATTTATTGATAAATCAAAAAAATTAAGAAACCGACTTCCTAAAAAAATTACAAAAAATCAACGAAATAATGTCATGAGTACTTTCAACAGAAAGTAAATTCTAATTTTTGCTATTTTGGAGTCGATGTCAACCGAGGTGGATTAATAATTTTTTATCTGAGATGTATTAGACATAATTAAGTTTAAGTTTAAGGCATAATTTTTATTTTACTATTATTATTTTGGTACTTTTTAGTGCATTTTGTTGAGAATATTTTTTTAGGAAGTCGCTTTTAGTTTTAACTTATTAGGGTTCTTTAACGTTAAGAGGGCAACAAAAAAATCTCAGATTCGTAATTTTTTGATTAAAGGGACTACCATAGGACCTTTTATGTACCTATGTGAATAAAATGCCTACGCATTTCCGCCTTGTGGGGGCCAGAGCGGATTATACCGGACTGGCACGGACTATAAACCTCACAGTGTTCCTCACACAAATGTGGACATATCTGCCAGCCTCCGAGGCAGGTCCGTTCCTGGGGAGGGAAAGCCTCCGTAAAACAACCTCCACAAAGGCGCGTTGGAACAGTTGGCGTATGCCTACACGGACCTTATATACGAGTATAAGGGTAACGGGTTCTGCCGGACCCGCCACCTCAGGGCCACGGAGTCTAGAAAAGCGGAAATTCCCTCCTTCCCTGCCTTCTGCGGCGATGATAATGACCGGAGATTGTTTTAATTATCCCCCCCACTGCACCACTGCATCGCCTCACCAGCTGTGCAACCTCGCTTGTCGAGGATAGGGAGAGTGTTCTACCGCAATACCAGTACTCCTCTTCCTTCGCCGCTGCACCAAAGTCTACTGAGACGAAGGTTGTATCTCACGTCTACGCACTCCACAGTGCGACTCCAAGGCGGACTCAGCGGGATCAACCTGGAGCGGCCACCGCGCCCGGTCCTGCACCACGGACCGGCCTGGGTTCTTATGGGTTCCTCTTAGCTTCACCGTGCGTGATCAAACCCCGACTACTAGAGCAACAACACCACAGGGCGCGAACCCGGTCGAGTGGACGATTATTTATTGAATCCATAACGTTGAATCACTATAAAATAAAGGTTTTACAACTAATATATAAACAAAAGAAATATCGCAAATTTTAAAAAATAGAAAACAAAATTATATATATATTACAAATAATACATAGACATTGAAGTGTTGCAATGTTGAACAGATAGGGCCTCTGCTCAGCTATTGTTTATTACCCCGTGGGGAAAAAATCACTAATATGACACACCTGTATATTTATGTTAAAATTATTATTTTAATAAACACGAATACTTTCTCGCAAGTTGTCGTGCTAGGGCTACAGGTATTTTAACACGATGTTTAACAAGCTAGCATCTGTCAATAGTGACGAATTTGTGGTATACAGAAAATCATTTTGCTGTCGCAACCAACGGAGGAATGGGGCCCGGCGGGAAGTGAATGCACGTTGGGTGGGTCGGCGGAATGTGCGACGCCTCCCGACCCCGAGATGTCACCGTCCACGCTGCAAGAGCGGTGCGCACGACCTCACCCACCCCCGGCCATTGAAATGAAGACGGTTGACAATTCTGTAAGTACAGTTCAGAACTAGTTTATTATTGCTAAAATTTTAGCATAATTCTGTTGATTTATTAATATTTGTTGTACCATTCCAACTAACTAGGCTTGTATTAGGATACGGTTAAGACTATAGTCGTAGAGCGGTGACATGAACGAACACCCGAATACGTGAACGCAAATCTGTACCCTTAACCAGTAACAGTCTTTTACAGTCATAAACACGCCTTTGGCGGTGCATGTAACGTTTCCAGCGCACATTGATTGAATATGATTTTGTTTGCTTTTATTGAATTATTATGTTTTAATATGTATCGGTCAATGTGTATTTTATTTTTTTAAAGTAAATCAACTTCGTTCTGCTGATTAAATATTACAGTGTGTCATTATTAAATTTCTGACATTTCAACGAGCTCAAGATGGAGTGGAAACTACATTTTTAGCTGGTGCAATTGTTAGCAAAAAAGAAAAACCGGATGTGTTATCTACAGAAAAACGCAGATCGTTAAGTAGAAAAATACTTCTATGACGATTCAGATGATACAGTTAATGAACTTTTACAGTCATCAAGTTACGAAATTAATGAATTGAATCCAAGTGCCGAGATTGTTATTTTAAAATCTAAGGGTGATTCGACAAACGAAAAATCTGATTATACAAACATTGAAACTAAAGTGCAGACTTCACATAAGACTCCTGAATGAAGGCAATAAATAAACAGAGCTGGAAAGTCTTCAAATAACGCCAGTCCCAATGTTACGAGTATCTACTATAGGTCGTAATGTAAATAGACCAATTCCGAGTTCATTTCATAGTAGCGAAAAATATTGCGACACCGTAAATTCTGAAACTGAAAATCAGAAAAAGTGTAGTCAAGGATATGAACAACCATACAACATCTTTAAAAATACTCCAAACATCAAAGACTATTGAGCAATCGTCACTTCATGTACTGAAAATGTTTCTTCAAATGTAGCAAACGAAGCACCCGGACACAGTACTCCGATAATCCGTTAACAGTACAGAGAAATTCTAAAGGCTCCCCAAATTGTCATTTCTAATAAGGTAGCATAATATATGTACACGTGTTCATATGCGACAATGACAGGTTAATCCCCCACATTCCAAGACGCTAAAATAATAAAAACTAGCTGTTGCCCGCAACTCCATCCGTGTCGAATTAAGAAAAACCTTAGAATCCTATGTATCCTTAGTATACCATTTCAGTCAATGTTCTATAACATTACAAAATCTCAATAAGATATGTTAAGCCGTTGCGAACTTATCGAGTAAATATGTTAATAACTGAAAACTATGTATCCCACGGAACCGTATCTATTTCCGGGATCAAAGTAGCCTTTTGTGTTCTTCCAAACTATCCACTACATCTTTGTCAAATTTCATCGATATCCGTTCAGAAGCTTGGCAGACAAACTCTAACAAATATCCATCCATCATTGCATATAAATTTTCGCATTTATTATGTTAGTAAGTTAAGTAATGTGTAAGATTATTGAGACGTAAGATTAAACAAAGTTAAATCGTCAGAAGAACCTAAAATCATATGCCTGACCAATGGAGTCAGGTTTTTAACCGACTTCCCAAAAGAAGGAGGTCCTCAATTCGTCTGTATGTTTTTTTATGTGTGTTACTGCGTATTTCCGCCGTACGTGATCCGATTTTGATAATTCTTTTTGTAATCGACAGGAAATGTTTGCAGGTGGGTCCAATTTTTTTGGTAAATTCTTAAACTTAAAAGACGAAAATAGAGGACAATTTTGCTTAAATGCGTTACGCCGCCGAAACTATACACCCAACATAAAAATGACGCATGAAAGAATTGTAGCTCTTTAAATAAGCTATAATAAAGTCCGCAATGGCATATATCTATCTTTTAAGGTTGTCGCGCACTAACCTAATTTTTTTCAACTTAACACGCTTGCGCCACTTACGACGCTATTATTCGTGTGCGCTATGAATCCGTATCCAAATAATTATGCCAATAAATAGGAGAATTTAACGTAGATTATAATTTCACTTTGAACTATGTCATTATCACCAATAGTTTAGGAGATATCAAAAGATTAAAACTTACAGGCAACCGAAAATTGCAAGAATCGTAACAAAGAATAGGAGAACTTTACTATATTGGCTTACGTAAGCTAAACTATAGTATGTATCAAAGAATTTTAGCTGTTTAAATTGCCTAAATAACGGTCCTAGATAGCATATATTTATCTGCCATGGTTTCCTTATAATAACGTGTTCTTATATATGTATATAACTATGATAGTGTTGTAATTTATGATGCTACTCGTATTATTCGTATTCGGTATGAATCCTTAAATGTGTTCATTATCAAGATCATTTAATGTAGATTATAATTGCCATTTGAACTATGTCAATCTGACTAATGTTTAGAACATATCAAAAGATAAATGCCTACCCTCGTTGAAAATTGCGACAGCGGCGCTTAGCCAGACAGAGTAAAATACTCGCAATTATGCGTATGTTGATAACTTTTTTATTGTTTATAATTTGTTTTAAGATTTTTTCTTTGTTTTAAATCTAATGATAATATTGGTTGGTTGTACTGTTGCATTTCTAAATTAGTTTTGAATTGAAATTAGAACACTGTTACATTGTGTATGACGAAAGTTGGTAGTAGAACTTCATAATCACTAAAAATTCCAAAATATGTAAAAATTTTAAGTAAAAAACAAAACCGACTTCCTAAAAAAATTCTCAACAAAATGCACTAAAAAGCAAAAACATGATGTTCTAAATACCCTCACCCTCGAGAGAAAGTAAACTCTTTTCTTTCTAATATCATGTCAATATTGTATAATTATTGTTATTTTGAAGTCGGTTTCGGCCTAGGTAGGAACTTAAAAGTAGTACCGGATCCAACACATCTCAGATAAAAATGTCACTTATCTATTGTTATTTAGCTGCTTTTTAGTGCATTTTGTTGAGAATATATTTTTAGGAAGTCACTTTTAGTTTTAACTTGCAACAATAAAAAATCTCACATTCGTACTTTTTTGATAAAAGGGACTACCACAGGACCTTTAATGTACCTATGTGAGGAAAATGCCAGGGCATTTCCGCCTTGTGGGGGCCAGAGCGGATTTTACCGGACTCGTACGAACTATAAACCTCAAAGTGTTGCTCACACAAATATTGACGGGGCTACGGGGCGCTTACCTCGCTTGTAGAGTATAGGAAGAGTGTTCTAACGCAATACCAGTACTCCTTTTCCTCCGCCACTGCACCAAAGTCTACCGAGACGAAGATTGTCCCTCACGTCTGCGCATTCTACAGTGCGACTCCAAGGCGGACTCAACCTGGAGCGGCCACCGCGCCCGGTCCTCCACCACGGACCGGCCTATGTTCTTATGGGTTCCTCTTAGGTTCACCTTGCGTGATCAAGCCGCGACTTCTAGAGCAGCACCACCACAAGGCCCGAAGCCGGTCGGGTGGACGATTATTTATCGAATCCCTAACGTTGGATCACTATACTCGTATATGACACACCTGTATGTTTTTGTTAAAATTATTATTTTAATAAACACGAATAATTTCTCGCAAGTTGTCGTGCTAGGGCTACAGGTCTCTTAACACGATGTTTAACAAGCTCGCATGTGTCAATAGTGACGAATTTGTGGTATACAGAACATCTTGCTGTTGCGGCCAACGGAGGAATGGGGCCAGGCGGAATGTTCGCACATTCCGCCGACGCACCCAACGACGTCGCTTGCCGACCCCGAGAAGTCGCCGTCCACTCTGCAAGAGAGCTGCGCACGACCTCACCCACCCCCGGCCATAGAAATGCAAACAGTGGACAATTCTGTAAGTACAGTTCAGAACTATTTTATTATTGCTAAAAAATAGCTGGTGAATAACTGAAATTTTATCCTAATTCTGTTGATTTATTAAAATTTGTGGTACCTTTCAAACTAACTAGGCTTGTACTAGGATATGTTTTAGACAATAGTCGTAGAGCGGGAACACGAACGAACACCCGAATACGTGAACGTAACTCTGGACCCTTAACCAGTGTTTATATTGGGATAAGGTTCACTTTCGTGTGCAGGTGATTGTTAATAGAAACGGGGCTTAATAGTCTGAGGAATTTATTGCAACTGACTTACGCAAAAAAAAGTTAACATTTTACGTTATGAGGGTAAGCATCGACATTCCGCCCACCAAAAACAACTGTTTTTAATTACATAGGTGTTAATGACACTAAACAGGAAATAAAAGATGTCTTACATTTAAACTTATTTGTTAAGGTAACTAGGTAGCAAACAAAGCATCATCATTAACACCATCTAAATGTACACTTAA
>JAAOEG020000028.1:10303584-10319042 GCA_011763625.2 Papilio bianor | reverse complement strand
TTTGTTAACCTAAGAATTGGTATTATCGTGTTTATTACAACATTTTCGTTGCTGTTTTGTTTGTATAGTTAAAGCTGAAGTATAATAAATATAAAGAGGTTATTAAAAGCAAAATCTAGGGACTGTACCCGAAGGGATTATCGTATTATAGTAATTTAGATAAATAGCATTGTTTGATATGAATTATGCTTTATTATACCACTAGAGGAAAATGTTTTAATATCATTTTACCCATTAAGTATTTCACTGGGTTCAAAAAAAACTTATGTTATTCTTAATTTCTATAAACCCTTACTTCTGTTTCGCCAGTTCATCAGACTGTCATTAAATCTGGAAGGAGGATTCTTTACACTTTGAGTCTGTATCCCTGATCTCTTCAAGGATTTTCCTCAAACTCTGGAGTGACAGATCATGTTACAATATATCTTTGACTCACTTTGTGTTTAAAAAAATAAAATGAAAGGTGCATGAAATCATCTAGATATTTATCAATCCCGACTTTTCACACTGTGTTTCCAGAATACCTAGGTTCAGTCATACCGGGCGGTACTTCCCTACCTTGTAATCGAGCAGCCGATTTAGATTAGTTGATATCATACAAGGTTTTTTGGTAATTCGTCATGTCTCTAATATTTTTTTCACTTGTATGCAAGCTAACATTCTTTCTCTCTCTCTCTCTCTCTGCCGTTCCTATAAAAAGCTGGTAATGAAAACATTTTGTTAATTGAGTGACAGCCCAAGCCGAGGTCTATTCTCGGGGACCTTCAGCCCAGTCACTCCATGGAGCGTCCACCGAAGCGATCTAAGAGCTCGGCGACCTCCCAATCCGTTAACAATAACGAGCTTACGGCCAAAGCCGAGGATCCTGAGGGAGACCTCGAGCCTAGTTACTCTTAAACGAAGTTTAGGCTAGAGCCACTGCGCTCGGCCACCTCAAGCCCGGTGACGCTGTGACAGGTCAGTCACAAAAATAAAAACATTACTATCACTAGTATAATAAGGTTGCAGACGTTGCTTATTTGTAAGCTAATACAAATTATAAAATTTCTCTCTCTCTACCTACTCCACAAACGACAACGATTAATACCACCTAAAGTAGCATCCTGGTTATTGAATTAATAAGTAAACATGTATTTTAACTTCAACTTCTTAAACAATCTTCTACAAAAAAGATTAATACGGAATTTTAAGACAAAATTTAATGCAATCAAAATATTTTTCTCGAAACATTCATTTTGCTATTAAGATAATACTACTGTATAACATTCCAAATGAAAATATAATCGTCATCTCACGTGTGAACAAATAGACAAATTATTGCTTTGACCAGAGATCAAACGCGATAAGACGAACCAAATTATGACACAATTTGTTATTTAAGCAAATCCGGCGTGACACGCGCCGGCGCACCGCGCTCACCGCCGCACCTCCCCGCGCGTCGCAAGCGCCTAGCCCGTGCCCCGCGACAGGCGCCAACCTCCTCGGTAAATTATGTGACAAGTCCGAGACCGCGGTATGACACAACATTATGAAGAGTTAGGAAACGGCATGTCGCTTATCGCATCCTACTGATAAGCCAAATCGATTAAACGTCTGAAATTATTTCAATTGCCGTAATGATTTCTATATGGATTTTCCTAATCGGATAAGTAGCTGTACGAAGTACAGTCACAAGTAGAATGATTCGAAATTTCATAAAGAAAATGGTGCAGCGAGGAAATTTCGTAAAACCCGTTTGGCTCCCTCGAGTTACGACACGACAGCGGAGATCCGTCCAGCGGCACCGCACCACTGCGCCACCCAGACATCCCGAAACCGTTCGCCGAAAAGTCTAGCGAAACGTCTTGACGTTGTCGTCAGCTGAGTACACACGGAGAGGCGGAGAGGTGACGTCACACCTGACGCCGCCTCGGACCCGCACGCATTGAGTCAGGCTTTATAATTGAGAACCGCGGCCGAACCCACCACAACCCAACAGACCGGCGAAGTAGCAACACGTGCGAGTGCCGAGTGCCCTAGTGGACTGCCGTGCTTACGATTGTGAACTTGATCAGTGAAGTGAAATGGAGAAAGCTTTGTTTGTTGTTGTGGTGGCGCTGGCGGCGGCCGGCGCGCACCGCCACCCCAAATTCGCCAAGTCCTCGGAGGAGATCGACTCCGCGCTTTACAAGAAAGGTGAATACACCCTTCTGTGACAGTGAAAGTCGTGTCAATGGAGCATCACTATTATTTTAACTTCTTAACCGGTGTTGTCGTAAAGTAACGTTACTAATAATGTATTATTTTCGACAGTGGCGTGTTCAAGTGAAAATGACCTGTTAAGAAATGATTTAATCGAGAAGTCAAGATGTGGCGACCCTAAAGAGGTGTTCGTGCACCTGCATCCGCGGGCCACACACGAACAGGTAATTACTTATAACTTATAATATATTTGAATTCCTACTTAATAAAACATACTGATTTTGTAACAAATACTTTCTTAACGAAATGGCGCAATATATAATTAATTATTTGACCTCATTATAATATTATAAAGTTTTCTATTAACGCATGATGTCTACATTGTTAACGGACCATTTGTTAATTGTCTCCAATTAAAATATACATCCTAATTAATCACTACTTCGTTAAGATATTATTCTAGTTAATCTTTTGGTTAAACATAAGAATTTCAAAACTGTGCGACAGCTTTTTGTAGTGTTTAGCCAAATTTAATATTTAAATGTTAATTAACGTGTAGATCCGGAATTGCGATGATTAAAGATACGTGAGAAAATCCGCATAGTTTGAATGTGATCTGACGTCGTCGGTTTTCCCCCAGGTGAGCCCTGGCGCGGTCTGGGTGAAGCGCTGCGTTGGCCTCTGCGACTACGAGGCCTCGGGCTCCACTTGCGTCGCCACCAAAATTAAAATCCAGTACATACCGGTGAGTACCAGTCGCTTCGTATCGTAAGGACAAGTTTGTTTATCTATGCTAAATTAGGTGCATCCTTGACACAGTTCCGACGGTCGCTGGGCGAGCTGTCGTCATTGCGCAATCGGTGCCCTTAATGATAACAATTACATAAGTTGCATCTTCTAGTACTGACAGCAGACATGTGACTCGGCGACATAAAAATGTCCGTTTCATTATTTGTTCTGATACACTTTCTATAATTGTAACTGACTCAGTAGCACGTTTGGAACCGGAAGTGATTTGGAAAGATTCCCATTATTGTACAGTAATTACATAAATATGTTTTGTGGCAGAATATCTTTGAGGACAATAAAAGTGTAATGGATAACTATTTGAGTTACACCTGGAATTTCCATTTGCAACAATTAGCTCGAAATTAGTCAACTCTCAAAGGTTATTCACATCTATTGTAATAAGATTACAGATACAGATAAGAAACAAACGTTATCTTAAGCAAGGACTGCTATTAAACCGTTTAACAAATCGACACAAGACATAAAAGGGTACGAAGATTCGAGCTATTTCTGTAAAATAGGTCAGCGCTGACAACGAGCCAAAATTTATCTAAGCAATTAATCAAAGACTCGATAGTTGTTCGTTTGTCTGATGTCGTGTTTCATTGTGGCAGGTGAGGATTTACAACGTTAAGACGAACAAGGAGACTTGCTCGATGTACCCGGTGGAGGTGCACGAGAGCTGTGGCTGCTGCGCGCTGTTGGCGGCAGAGTGCGGGGCGCCGAGGGTGTACAACCCCCGTAAGTGCTCCTGTCAATGTCCCAACGTCGAAGAGAAGAGGAGTTGCCACAGGAAGGTGCGTAAGATGATGGATGTCTGTGCACTAACGCAGCTGCGGCGCCGGCGCGCACCTCACGCCACGAGGCTCATAACAAAACGCTTGCTCAATGTCCACTATCATTTAGTCTTTGTGCATTTAAACATTTTTAAATTCCTTTTAAATTTTTTAGCTTTTTCACTTTTTTATTTGCAACAAATGTAAAATTATCTTTCTTATTAGCCATCATTGTACCGCGTTTTCAGATTTTTATTGCGCCTATGTTAAATAATTTATCTCTAGGTGTTGTGTTTGCATGAATTTGTACTTGTCGTCATTGTAATAATTATCATTATCTCCATTTAATCATTGTTTTGGTTAGCGTGTGCCGTGCCGACATCCGTTGTCTTACAAAATACTTCTTTAACACAATTTAATATTTCACATTTAGTGTTTGCTTTTTATTATGTATGCTTAAGTTTTTGTTTTTCACTTAATATTTCTTCGTTCTGATTCGTTAAATGGTCAATTAAACATTGACTCATTGTAGATAGATAATCTTCAAGTCTGTAAAAAATAAATCAAATTAACAATCTTTCCAGACTTTTAGATAGAAGTATCGAGTTAAACCGACTCGGTTTTCGAACAGTATTTTCTTTTTGTTACAGCGGAACCAGAATATGAGGTGGAATCGATATAAATGTATTTGTGAAGAAAAGAGAAAGACAAGGCGAGGATTCCCTCCAGGGTTCTGATCCAAGCAGCTCAACTGTGAACAGAGTTAGATAGACTGTGAAGTGGAAACAGATACTAAAAACACATAGCATTAGAGCACGACTGATTTAAGTGTTTATAAAAATGGTATTGTTGAAATTTAAGCAGTATTATAGATATAAGTTTATTTATTTCTTTATATCATAAGAATATGGGACCAAATTATGTTGTGACTTAACTCAGTTCCATGGAATGCTCTTTGTACTTAAAATTCAAATCCTGTTAGTTTTATATTATTTATTTAATAGTTTTAAAGGCTTTGACTTCTTTTGATATGACTTTGTCTCGATAGTGTGTAAGTGCTAGGACATCACTACTCAGTATTTCTTAGGTTACGTTATAAGCGCTAACTGCGCAATTCCTAAATTGTGATATAGTTATTCCAGTAGGTTATTGTTTAGTTATCGATAAGTTATTTACTTAATAGCCAATAAGAACATTTGCTGCTAGTCAAAAGGTTCTTTTCAATGTATTTAAATGTATTTTAAAATTCAAGTTATAAATTAGCTCTCTGTCTAAATTTTCGCTATTCTTTTTTTGCTTCCCTAGTAAAATTTATTTAGTCTTATTGTAAGGGTCCTAGTCTGAATTGTGCCAAAGGCATGGAATCTCCCTTCGTTTTCTAAATTAATTTCTTTATTTATTAATAGTTTTTAAGATTAGAGAGCTTAAAAAGCTACAAGTGATAGAATCACAAATTGTGTAAACAATTATTTAATTCCTAAATTTAAATAAATTTGTACTTAATTTTTTTAAAGAGACTTTCATTTACTTGTACATATATTTGAATGACAATGATTCATAGGAATGATTTTGTGTGAGTGAAATTTTTCATTCACATTACTCATTTTGCGACGTAGTTAAGAAAAAGGTCGGTCACCGTGACATATCTTGTGTCAATTGTAGAGATAGTGACGCAGGAGGCGTACGATACTAGTTATTACCACATCGTACTAGACAAATACTCTAAATACTACATCACTTGTAACTGCTCTACGTCACAACTTATATAAATAATATGAATTGAAAAGAAAATATAATAGTTTTCACCAAAATTAAGCTTGCCAATCTACTATATAAAAATAAGTCGGGTTTTCCTTCCTGACGCTATAACTCCAGAACGCACGAACCGATTTCCACGGTTTTGCATTCGTTGGAAAGGTCAAAGGTTGGAAAGGGTTCCGTGAGGTTTATAGCAAAATTCAGGAAAAATTTCAACAGAAAAGCAAACAATTCTGCGCGGACGAAGTCGCGGGTGTTAGTTATTTATAAAAAGTGATGCAATGTACTTGTAATTAGTAATTGTTAATAAGCACAGCAAATTCCAAACAAGCAGGCCGGTTCTGTAAAAGGTCGCGGAACTCGAGAGCAATTATTCAACATGATATAACTCATAGAGAAAAGCCGGGAATTTAACATGCATCAATTTAACGTTAATCATCTTTTGTAGAAAATTCTAAAGCATTTGACTGCGTTCGTTCGTTCGTTCCACCTTGGAACTGTCTGTGGAAAATTCTCAGAAAACTGGGCATTCAAGAACATTTAATTGCTCTGTTCAGTTCAGCCCTATATGAAATTCGTGGATTAGTAGGCAAGGTAAATCATGTAGTGTTGTTAAAGCTATAAAAAGCAGTCCGGTAGGAATTAGTGATGCCCATTCTTCTTTTCGGCATCTACGGCGAATACATAATGAAAACAGCGCTAAAATAGTGAGACGGAAGCATTTCCATTGGTGGAAATCCAACAAAATCAGCAATCAATACTGTTATTGTTTGACACCACTGTTGGTCGACGCCAGCAAAAATATCTATAGCACGAATTGGCCGGCTCGGCCGGTGTAATACCACGACCACACAGAAGACAGGCGTGAAGTGGAAGTAATCGTCCGCGTTTCGTCTGATCAGTATGGTGCCGGAGTCCTAATTGTAATCCTCTTTCCCTGCCCACACTGTTCTTACAAGAAAAGAATAGGAACGGGAAGTGGATTTGACGGAGGGGGGGGGACGTATAAGAAAGGGGATGTATTCTTTTCGTGTGTCTCCTTCTCAGTCAATTCAAGGTAGGCAACGCATCTACAATAGCGGATGTTTATGGCAGCGGTCGCTTCGCTATTTAAGGAAATTCGCAAGCAAAGAGTGAAGATTGCAAGTGACACTAAACAATCTCCATCGTCAGTTACTCCATTTTCAGTTACAATTTTGTTCTGGAATACACCTCCCTGTAATCATCCTAACTGTTCCTTGAACCCTACTCTCACTAAGTGGTCAAGCGATCTTCTAAATCGTAATTTTGCATCCAATGACCATTACATTATAATTTATACGAGATGTACCATTTCAAATGTTGACCAGAGACATGTTATTTACGGTTAGGTAAGTAGGTACCAATTATTAAGTGTTCATAAAATCCGAAAGTTATAGCTTCGTTGGTATTTGTGCTAAGATAAGATACATGGTAAGCTTGCTAGCTTTCATAAATACATCTATATATAAAAATGGATTGCTGTTTGTTAGTCTCGCTAAAACTCGAGAATGGCTGGACCAATTAGGCTAATCTTGATCTTGAGGTAATTGTGGAAGTCTAGAGAAGGTTTAAAAGGTGTATTAATATGAAAATGCTCGGAATTGAATAAAAACTACAACTTAGTTTTCCCTTTAATGTGTCCCCCGTCCTCCACAAATGTATTTTTTTTTTTACAACAAAACAAAAAATATATTATAGTATATCAGAAATTTTAGTTTATTTTATACAAAATTTAGGTCTTTCATTTATTGATTGATGAAGTACGAAGTCTGCCGGCTCAGCTAATTGATAATATATATAACTAGTTTATGTAAAACTCATAAAACTCAAACTCATAACAAAGAAAGAGATAGAATTACTATGCTAAATAATACAAAAGTTTACATGGATGGATGGATTGATATTTTTAGAGTTTGTCGCCAAAACTGCTAAATGAATCTCCATGAAATTTGACATATGTAGATGTAGAGGATAGTTTGGAAGAACACAAAGGTTAATTTTGATCCCCGGAATAGTTACGGTTCCCGTGGGATACATTGTATTGTTTTTCACGTTTACTCGATAATTATGCAACGGTTCAACGTATCTTTCTGAGATTTTGTACAGTTATACACGTAGAACATAATCTCGAATAACAATGGGCTATGTGGTTGTAATATTTATTATAAATGAAAAGTTGCGATGGAAGGATGTGTGTAAGCATAAGTTGTAAGCGTGTCTACAGAAAGGATTTCGATGAAATGTGTCACTGATATAGAACATAATCTGGAAGAACACATAGGATACTAATCAAACTACTATTCCTCGCGAACGGAATCGCCGGCGACAGCTAGTCTTAAATAAAGTCTTGTAGTCTCTACTTCGTGATGACGTTTAACTTGTTAATAATATAAACAAATTGTGACACACACTATCGCAATTTGTGAGTTGTTACATTCTACGTAACGGCTACGTGGCTGAAATAAACGTTATTTTTTATTTAGAGGTTACATGAAAATTGTCTAAACACACATCAATTACAATACTCTCATAGTTTCGTCATATACTTAAATAAAAAAACTGACGTTAGTAAGAGTTGGGTTTTAACAATGACAGTTACATTTACTAACACTTAAATAAACTTAAAATTATAAAACCGAATGATATTAAAACAGCGAAATATCTTTAGCCGATTGTGTGCTAATAATATAATTAATTACAAAATTCCAACTAAATCAGTTAATAATGCAGTATCATGGTGAAGTCCGCGCTAAAATCAATCAAGTTTTATCATTTAAGTTTGAGGAAAACGTCGCCTGCGCAGGCGCGTGCCGGCGGATTGAAATTAATGCAGTTCTGAGAAAGGTCAAAGGGTAATTACAATTAGATCTTGTCGCTTGAATGTTCTAGGAAAATACTAATTGATTAATAATGTAGAATTAGAATAGGGTTTAATAATTAATTAAGCTGTAATGTGTATCTTTTCTCTTCTTATGGTTTAAATTTACTTCCTCGATCCGTCGATTATAACCGTGATAGAGCCCACTTCAACGTAATTGCATGGATTGCCGGCACGCCTAAGACAAGCGTCAAATGAACGCAATTCCTCTTACAGTCTGACGAATGTGAAAAGTATAATAACTACAAGGAGACTATTTTTTTGTTTATATCATGAAAACAAAAAATTAACTGAACAGTTTTAAGCAACATTTTAACGGTCAGTTGAGTTAAAGTTTTGCCTACACACGAACAAATTTAGATGTTTTTTGTCAGTTAGAACTGAACGTATGTAGCTGATTTAATAGTTAACTTCTTATAAATAGTGACCTCGGCTATGAAAGGATAAAGCTATAACACGTTAGTAATCAAATATTTCTACAATGTTCCGATAGTTCATAGTCGGTAAACCTATAAGACACGTGGGTACTTTATAAATTTACCTACATATAATCGTTTCATGGTATCTTTATGGCACGACTCATGCTTCATGTATTCCAGTTTCGAATGCGGCTAATTTTAAAGGGCTTCCTACTGTACTGTGTAGTGCCGGACTCGTAGTGCCGTAGCTCAGTGCTACACGGCTACGCTCGTAGCGTTACTCAATGCTATTCCTGGAGCCGCGAGGATGCTATTACTGGTGCGTTAATTAGTACAAGGAAATTTTCAAAACAGATATACTAGACTTTATTTTTTGCCAAAAACAACTATTTCGAAGTGTACTTGTAAAATGGTGTTAGTGGAGTTTTATTTCTTTACACAAATTTTTGTTTTATTACGTAAAATTCTATGTTTTTAATGTTTTTGGTAGTTTTCCCGGAAGTAGCGGTGCAAATGTTCAATCAAATTCTATAAAACCACACGATCAATATGGTATAATCATTAAAAACGGTACAGATCATTAAAATTATACAAAATTACATTAAATTAACTGTATTTTTTATCGTAATAACTATAACTAGCAGTTTATTACATCCATTACGGAACTAAGAGCCAATAAACAGTTGAAAAAGCCGCAAATCGTCCATTGTTAGGTCGCCGCGGGCGCATGCGAACTCACCGCAGAAAAACATCAGAAAAAAGCAACATTAAACAAAAACTCTGTTTTTCCCCCAATGCGTATATTCCAGATTTAAAAAAAAATTGCTGGTAGAAATAAACTGCGTGTATTATGTCGGCGCGGCTTTGATGTGCAACAGTGTGATCCGGATAATCTGCAAGCGATAATTGAGTGCTAAGATATGAGCTAAATTGGTCTCTGGTATATTAATTATGAGTTAAGAACTTCACATACATATTTCATACAATTTTTTCCAATACATAAAATTGCACAACTGTGTAATTTTTACGATAAACCAATTACAATATTTTATAATAAAGAAAATCGTTGTTGAGGACTTAGGACATTTAGAGATACTGTATTTGGATTCAGATTTGAATTTGGTGCAAGATCTTAACAACTTACAACGCAGAATTACTTTAAGATATGAAGATTAAGAGATTAATATTATGTAAGCTGTCGCCCGCGACTCCGTCAATGTGGAAATAAAAAAAAACATTAGGTATTAGTAGCCTAAATTGTATGTGTTCCTCAAGACAACGGTCTCTATGTATTGCAAATTTCAGCGAGATCCGTTTAGCCGTACTGAAGACACGTTCTAACAAACATTCATCCATCCATACATCCATCCATCCAAACAGCTTTTATAATAAGAAAAAAAGATAAGCGGTTATGTGCATTAAATAGACGAGGTAGGGCTAGATAAATACATGACAGAGGGCGGGGCCATAAAAGTAATGACAAGCCCATTCCCACGTCACAAGACAAACGGAGCCAATCTATCTTGCGTCTGTCTAATTTTGCAAATATTTGCGTTCACCTTGTATACAAATATTTAAAAAACGATACACGTCATATTACGCAAGTCCAAAATAAACTGCGTAAAATTTGATGATGTAGTTGATTGTTATAAAGTAACTAAACTCGTGGTTTGAAGGATTATTTTATAAGACAAGTGATTTGGAAAAACTGACCTCTTATATATTCTTTATAACTAGAGCTATCTAACTAAACTTAATTAAAATTAAGAAAATAAGTCTTTGATACTGAACTTAGCTAAACTTATGATATGAAATGTAATCATTATTTACTATACGTCCCCACAAAGAGTCTCAGAACCTATCCTGTATAAGAGGTGAACAGGCCCTGTCAACTGTCTGCCACAACTGTCAACCACGCTGGCCAGTATGGTTTTTTTTGTTGACTTTGAAGTCAAATATCAAGTTGAAAGTAATATGTGATTACTTTGAATTTCATCCCAAACATATGCAGATTGCATCACGATGTTTTTCTTTCACCGTAAGAATATCGGCTAAACGTATATATGAATTGTATAATGAAATTCGAAAATCGAAGAAACACAAAGATTCGAACCCAGGACCTGCAGATTACAAGCACCACTGAGCCACCGACGCTATATTAAATTTAATAGTTACCACTTATAAATTAATAATTTATCTAGATACTCATCAGTATGAACGGATATATATTTTTGCTATACTGGTTTTAAGTGCCTTTTCAGGATACTCAAGTACAAAACGGACTACCAGAATTATCAGTAAGACATAGTTCATCTGCAAACAACGCAGCATCCGGCAATAACTATGATTGCTCAGTGCGATTCGTCTCAGCACGCAACGTATATCCCACTGACACATTTTCACGTTAACCGCGTGACAGACTATGTACGTCTAATGAGTTTTGTTTTACCAAATATACAATAGTAGGCTATAAATTATCAAGACATATACGGAGATTCAGCACAGATTTTATTACTTTTTTATACTAGAAGGTGGCAAACGAGAAAGCAGACACATGAATTCGCTGAAACCGATCGCTCCACATAGACATGTGCATTCGGCCAAGCAATTAAGCCTCTGTCACCACAAAAATCAGACGAAACGCAGACTTACTTCCACTTACCTGTCTCATGTGCGGTCGTGGAATTGCGCTGGGAGAGCCGACCAATTCGTAAATCAGATGTTCTTTCTGGCGTCACTGTTAAAATCCCATAATATCTCTATCAGTTTGAATTACCAACGTATCTGACTGATTGATCTGAACATATATACATTACTTTCTTGACTTGTAGTCTACATGTTCTAGGCTCGAATCCCGCCATTTATCAATATGTTTTCCGATAACCTCCACATATCTACGAAGAAATTCAAACACTCGTATCAAACAAACTTCATTTGGCCAGATATTGTGATTGATGACAGACTTAAGGCATGGTCGTCCCTAGTTTGATATAGGACTCAAAGTCACTCACTTGGGATGTATAGTGAGCTGTTTAATAAAATGCAAACTAGGCAATAATTTAAAACAATAAAGATTAACGTACGGCAAAGCCTAGTTAATATAAAAGAAATTCCTAAACTTAGATCCCAGCTTAATAAGCATAACAAGTCAATGATACGGTTAATTTTAGTTATAATAAAAACTTAGCGGTTTGGTCGCTATTACAGCATTGGGTAATACCATGTCCGGCCTTGGCTACGCAAAAACTCTCTGAGATGGAGCGAAAAGTCCAACTTATAATCATATTTTGTTTCTTTAGTTTTACACTAAGTTATACAGATAAAGGATAGACTGCATTTGTATCAACGCACAATTAAAATTACAGGGTTTAGAAACTTTTACTGGGTCCAGAGACTTAAAACTTGCTTAGATTAAGGTTTCTGTTGCTGTTTGAATTTGTAATAATAGTAATAATGGTGATTCACAATCACTCTACCAGACAGTCCTAAGTTCTAATATAAAAAATGTTATTTCTCATCCACAATGTTTAAATAACACGTCAATATCTTTCTGTTTTTCACCAGACTACGTTGATGCATCCAATGTCGTAGAAAAATAAACATCAAGCAAATGTTTTAGCGCATTTTGATCTCCGCAAACATCTGTCACGAGCAAGTGACTAAGCCGCAAAAATAATTTGTGAATCTTGTACACGACGTTTATTTTCATAATCTTGTTAAAGTTAAGGACGTCATAAGATCGACGTCACTTCAGGTTTTAAAGATAACTGTACAATTGAGTAAGGCGCGTGGAATTTAAACCTACGTACACACGGTTATCATGCGGTATAAAACAGTTGTAAATTTCGTAATTATAAACAATGAATCACGGGTACGGGATCAGGATTATGTTTGGATAGTTAATATTAGCCATTGGGAGCAGATTAACGAGACGTTGTAACAATATGAGTAATGATGCAACTATTTTCTACTTTTAATTTAGGTTTAGTCCTTAAGTATCTCGGAGACTGTCAAATTACATATAACAAATTTAATGATGATGATATATAATAAACAAAACTAGAAGCTTCCTCGCTCGTAAATGTAATGATGAAAAAATGTTTGTGTGAGAGCCGTTGCGCGTCGTCTAAAGCTCTACAGCATTTCAGTTCCCATCTCTATGCCTCTAGCCAGTCGCCACGGTAGACAACACGGCGCCTACACATTTTAGTATTCTTAAATATTTCTAGAGTTATGCATTAACACTTCTGGACAGCTGTAGCAAATGTTCATTGACAGTGTAACGTATTTCAGATTACAGCATAAAATAAAATTGACACAAATCGAATATTATTGACTATCCCAAAATTAAAATGACAAAAAAGATCAGGCGGTGAGCGCTACTACTGCTACTAGACCCTGAAATAGAATATGTAATATTACTATTTTCATTGTTAAAATATTTGTCAAATAACAGGTATTTAAGATAAAGAAAGATAGAAATGTACTTCATAAATGTGCAATCGTACGTACATTGGTCACGTACGAAGTTGAAGCAAAAACCGTAACATTGAATGAACTTGCTCCTAACCTAAAATGGTAAATTGAGTAGCGCAGCGCGCGCGTCATTAACCCGCGGGAGCGCGAATTATTTTAGACTTGCAACACTGGAATTAGCGCGCGTACTGAATATATTATTTTTAAACGTAAACAATGAGCTTTAATTAGGATCGGTTCAACGGTACGTGCGTGGGCGTGGCCGCCACCGCCGCGTGGCCTGCACTGTTTGTTTGTATTCGCCAGAGATCGGACGTGTTTATTTGATGAGCTTAGATTTATTGCTAATTCGTTGCGATCGCTGAAAGACACGGTTCTTTAAACCGATTAAACGTAATCGATTTGCTGACTCACACTTTCCACTCATCAGTTTACAGTTTTGGAAACTATTCGAATGTTCGTTTGTGAATTAGGAAAATGTGCTACACGGTGTCTAGAATGTAGACTCACATAATACTCAAGTCAATGATAAGCATGGCAGGACTTAAGCAAGATCTTAGCTATGTAACCTCTCTCTTTTGCATCAATGCATCTACGATAGTAGGTCCGTCGGTTACCAGTAACGCTTGTATCCCAAAAAACACTACTGTATTACATAAACACTGCTATACTAACATAACTGTAATTTGTTGACAGTCTTATTTGTAGATTTTCCGTGAAAGTAATTTACGAGAATTGGATAAAAATAGCAGCAAGCTTTATTCCTTCAAGCAATATTTTAAAAAGCCATATAATTTTGTTTATATACTGTTATAATATAAATATTGTTATTTCTATGTTAGATACGTCAGGCAGAGTGTAAGAAGAGCAGAAATCCGCGCGGATAATCATTTTCGCAGGCTTCCGTGTATCGATCTTTCTCTCATCACGGCTCCAACGGAAAATCCCTCCGGCAGCGCACACCGCAATCAGGCACATATCCACATTTTAAGCCCACGAAGAATATTTCTATAGTTACTCATTTGACCAGAACCAAATTCCAGTGTGTTCTGTGAAAAAGTGTGAGTGCAAAAACATTTCACAAGCAAATAATTTTAGTTGCGGCCCACGTGAAGACGTTCCAGTACATATTTCGATCAAAACAAGTTGATTCTTTTGAAGAAGCATAATTATAGACTAAAAATTATTACTTGAGCGTGCGCGAGGAACGTACCATGTGAAAACCATAAAGAGTTCATGCGAGTAAATATTCTGATCGGCATTGACCGGCACAATACAAAATATTAAGATAAATGCGTTCAAACAATCAAAGATTTATTCATAAAATATTACAGTGGGAAAACAAACAAGCAATTTATCAGTTATATTAGGTACTGTTGCCGATGTGCACTATATTTTTTTGATGTGTGGTTGACTGTGCAGAGCATAATGTCTTGGTTTGTCGGGCTCTGTTTTTTAAGTTTGGGTTAAATAGAAAAAAGAAAAATAGAATTAGATACAAGAAAAAATGAAATAGGAGTGCTATTTAATTTTTTCTTGTATCTAATTCTATTTTTTTGTTGTCTTTGACACCAGGCGGCGGGCACGATTGCGACGCATTAATATAACATAATTATAATTTACATTAAATTTTATAATTTTATTTTTAATGCTATATTTAAAATTAGAATGTACAATATTCCTTTTCTTTAATATAAGCATTTATAAATAAACGATAGAAAATAATGGTTGCAAGACTGATTTTATTGCACAAATTAATTTAAAAGTCTCCATTGTCCCTTTTTCCATTGGTTAGAAGTACCAATAAATTTCCTACATTTCATATAACACTTATATATGACTTAGAGAGACGTAGACCTATTGTGGACAGTAGTTCGATTTTTTTGTAAAGTATCGATGAAAGTTCCATGCCATTCACGTTCAATAGCGCCTGACAGTTTAACTTAGCCAATAGGCCTTGCAAGTCGATAAGGCGCTTATAAAATCACTTATCTATTCCTCTATCATAAACTTTTATATAAGAGAAGATATTGTATACTTTCAGTGCTCTTTTTCCTGTAATCTCAGTCTGTTACTGGTACAATATTTGACTTTTAAAGTAAACTGTTCTCACTATACTGGACTATATGAAAATTTTTAACGCAACACGACAATTAGCAA
>JAAOEG020000028.1:10175841-10190732 GCA_011763625.2 Papilio bianor | reverse complement strand
ACATACTCATATTAAGTGTAGTATTTATAATGCGGGAAATCGTTGTATGAGAAAGGTGGAGGACCGCGGAAGGCATTGGGGAATGTGTCTAGCAGTGGGCCCATGGTGACGATGATGATGATGATGATAGAATTATTTAGTAAGTAGCATAATCAAAGTATAAATTGGAGGGGTTTTTTCTTTGACCGATTTAGGTAAACTGTTGTACTGAGGGAAAATTCTCCAAACGTATAAATGTCAAACCATTTTCAAACTCCTAATGATGATACAAAGGAAACGAAATAAGATAATAAATTCAGCAAATACGGTCGTCAAATTAAGGTATCTTGCCGTTTGTATCAGCCGGCAATTTCCATAAATCTTATATTATAATCCTTATTGGTTTTATTCTTTGCAAAGAACATCTTATCCCCAGCTGGGGGATTTGGCAAACATTGTTAATGTAAATCATAAATCAAATTCGATTTGTCGACGCTACGCTAAATCCGACCGATAATTTTTATTGCAAATCAAGCAGTTACATTGTTTTGTTTTCAATATGAACTTATATATGCTATTACCATACTTAATATATAATTTTGATTAATCATATTACACCACTAATATACCATATCGAAAATGTCTAAGAAGAAGCAAGTAAGGAGGAGGAGGATTTTCACAGTTTAAAGATGACTTATAGATGAAATGAACTGCAATTAGTTTTTGAAAGGCAATGTAAAGTGAAGCCAAATCCAAACGTCATTACTCTTTGGGATTTCAATAAAATTAGAATTTTAAACTGGAGAGCGGCAGATCGCCGTCGTGTCAATATTTATCTCGCCCCGAACTGAGGGTGGCATTTAGCCACTCCGCGAGGGAATTAACATTTATTAGCCGCCAGGAGAGCTGCGTTAATATTAGCTCATTCTATATTTCCAGCGAGGGTTTGCTATTCAAATCCATTGTCTACTGTGTTTAGAGTATGTAGTCTGCGTTATGTTAAAGTTATCACTTTTGTTATCTTTTTGAGGTTTTCACCTTATTCTAACTCTCTATACTCGTATAACATTCAATAAAAATAGAATGCCTTAAGACAAAGAAAAACGTTCAAATTGAATATTGAGGTAACTTCAGTAAAAATTTAAATCCAAAACTTTACCAGTTTTTAAGTTCGCCTGAACACTTAAAAGTGACATTAATTCTTGTTCTTTTATAAGTTCTTCGTTACACGAGTTTTTAAAATACCTTAAGATAACCGTTGAAATAAATTTACTTGTTTCCTTCTATTGTTTTAACTGAATAACAAATCCAATTACAACAGAATTGTCCTCAAACAAAGCAAAACAATGACGTTCATCAAACTGAATGTAGGATTCAACAGATTGCTCAAAATTATCCGCTCCGTTAAATAGATTAATAAAATAAAGATACAAAACGGTAAAGTAGAAAGAACCGCCCGCATGAAGTCCGTAAACAAAAGAAATTGTCAACAATGTCAATTTTCCCTCCGGAACATGAGGTGAATGGAAAAAAATTCCAATGTCAATAATGATGTATTGGCTCTGATTATACGTGCGGCAACATCGAATTAGGAAGCTTTGCGTACCCGCGAGGAGTCTTCCCTCGACTAGAGATCCGCAACTGGATCAATCCTTCTGTTTTTTTAGTATGATTTATAGAAATTATACAAATAATTAATTACATAAATTACGGATTCATTGATAATTAATATAAATTTTTACCAATAATGTAGAGGTATTTTTTAAAAGTTAGAAAATAATTGTTTTTACAACGCAAATAAAAAAATACTAATAACAGTAATTTTATACTGATTATAATGTGGATTACAACGTAAATTTATTATGATATATCAAATAAAAATATGCACGGAATCAAAACTATTATGCGAAACGTCAGTTTTTCATCGCTAAGCCGCCTTACTAGACAATTGATTTGTATACGCTCGCTTGTTTATTTACCCAATAAAGAGAGATTTCGCCAATTGTGGCCTTCTAGTCGGCTTAACGCTGGCTTTCCTCTACATTTTTTTCAATACTCTGTCAGACAACTTTTGAAAAGTAGAAGTTTCTTGCAATTTATTACTAAAGTAACATGACTTGTCGGTACCAGGTTATTATAAGCAATAGTATGTTAAGAATTCGCAATTAATTCACTATGTTAATTTAATTGTGTCTGCGTTATTCATTGATTTATAGTAACATAAACGGTGTTACCTATAACGGTACTGCACGAAATAAATCACAATTTGTATGATTGCAGTATCGCCGGCGCCCACGATAACAAATTAAATGTAACTACAAAATGGTTGTCCGCATCTGATTACGTTCACGCCTCGCGTCTCATTTGCCAGTCGACAGCCGCGTGGGCGAAACTAACGAACTGCCGTCATTGTTACACATAGATCAAGTATGCCTGATTGTCACCTTGTAGTGGATATGCTGTGATTGTCTCTCAGAGAATAGTACATTAGCGTCAGCTCAGTACCTTCAGTTAAAGAGAGACTTCATAAGACCCAATAGTTTTGCCACCGTCTTGAAGATACGTAGCTTCTGCGCATGACTAATACTAACAATACTAATGCAACAGATGTTAGATGCACAAACTAAGCTGAGTTAAAGCTAAATATGTGATTAATAAGACCAAAAATAACACTTTAATTTGACAACTTAAGAAGACTTCTTAAAATCTGTCTAAGATAGTGAAAATAGTTACGCCATATCCTTTTTCCAGGCTAAACTGGTTTAATTCAATTCATTTAATTTAATGTATTTCTGTTAACCCTAACATAAAACAGTCTAAACACTCATAACTGACTAGCTGTCCCGCGACTCCGTCCGTCCGGAATTAAGATAAAACTTCTATCTTATATGTTATTAAAGACTATGTTCTATATCTGTGTTAAGTTTCAGTAAGATATGTCGAACGATACATATGCCTCTGGAACGATAACAATTTCCGGGATCAAAAGTTGCCTATGTGTTTTTTAGACTATCCTCTACATCTGTGTCAAATTTCGTGAAGATCCGTTCAGCAGTTTAGAAGACAAACTCTAAGAAACAATTATCCATCCATCTAAACTTTCGCATTTCTAATATTATTAACTTTAATTAAGATTAAGATTATTAAGTTGGTCCGCACTTTGATGCATTCATCTTTTTCATCATTAATTCATATGTTCAAATATTGTTGTGTATCCTAACATTGGTCTATAACCCATTTACTGGAATTTATTGTACTAGTTCGTATTTATTTTAATGGTTGTGCAATGTACTGTGTACCTAATATAATAAACAATACAAATATTTTTTATCTTTATCTGTACCAGCACTTATAGAAAACGAAAATGTATATCAAAACATCCGTAAATTAATTTTGTAGTTGTAAATTACCTAGTTTCAGTTCTATTACGAATTTTAATCTTTGGTATAACAAAGGTGGTAAATCTTGGGTATAATTGGCAGTCAATGACAGTGTTGGTGCAGACCTTTATATCAGAAATAAATTAATAGTGAAACCGATAGTTAAACGTGTAATCGATATAGATCACATTTCATACGAAGGTCTTAGGCCACTCTGACTCACTGCTGTCCTTTGCAGACCACTTTCAAAGCTCATACATTATCCTAAATGGCTGGATTCATTAACATTCATGATTGCTATTCAGTGTTGAATTAGAATTATGGGGTATTAATAATTTATACATATTCATTACTTTGTTCACGCCTGATTACAGCGTACCAGTAAAAGTAGCTCGTAAGTAGTCAATTCAAAATTTACTGTAATTTACTTTGTGGTAGTCGCATGAACATCTGTTGCACGAATAAACCTGGTCGCTCGATGGTGTACCACGACCACACAGAAGGCAGGCTTCAAGTAGATACAATTCCATATTTCGCCTGTTATGTGTTCGTGCTGAAAGCCTACTTTAAGTCCCGTTTCTCTTCCCATATTTTTCTTATAAGGAAATAATAGTAAGGGTAAGAGAATCTGACGCATAGGAAGAGCTCTCCTACTTCGTCGAATTAATATACTGCAAGTGGATGTGTATGAGCAGAGTGCGCTTCGCTATTTCGGCGAATTCAGGTTGCAAGTTTGTCGTTTGCCACCGCATAATACTATAAAACAAAAGCTTTTCAGCAATAAAACAAATTAAATCTTACTAATATAATAAATGCGATAGATAAGATGGATCGATGTTTGACATAATGTGTCTTCAAAACGTCAAGGATTTCCTTCAAATTTGTCACAGATGTATAATGACAGGTACATAGAAGAACGTATTCTGAAAGAATATATGTTAGGTTATCTTTTTAATTCCGAGCGAATAGAGTCGCAGGTGATAGCTAGTATTGATATTTTAATAAAGTCGTATATAAAGTAGCAAATTTTGCTATAAAAAATCCGTGGCATGTTATTTTAAGGGTACAAAGGAAATTATACTATAACATGTAGTTTATGCTATGAATTATTGAAATCGACAACCATGACAAACACGATTCAGAACAAATGTTATTTGGCGAACCATTATTGAGCTTATAGAGATGTTCCTTTATATCGATAAAGCTATTTTATTTAAATTGAAAATTTTCATTTAAACATCTAATTCTACAATTAATTTACAGATGTTTGTTTTATGTAATTTAAAAATTGATGGAAACCTACTCAGAGTTATAAAATCATATTAACCACTTTCATTTTCCCAATTTATACATACAATGTAATTGGAGTGCCTGCTTGTAATATATATGGTACATACACCAAAATAACATTTTTTACTATTTTTGTCTGTCGGTCTGTCTGTTTGTTCCTGGCTTGTCTCTGAAATGGCTGGACCGATTTTGACGGGACTTTTATTGGCAGATGTAATATGGAGTAACTTAGGCTACGTTTGTTTTAGAAAAAAACTTTTATTTTAGAAAAAGAACGCACGGACGGAGTCGCGGACGAAAGCTAGTATACAATATATTGATTGAGATTATCTCCAATCTACAGATAAAAAAATCATATTTTTCAAAACGTTTTATGGCAAATCTTAGGTATGTAAAAATTGAGAACAGAATGTTAAAACGCTACAGAAAATATCTGCATAACTTAACGATATGAACAAAGACATCTCTAGAGTACGCTTGCGGTATAGACGATCTTCTCTCCAAGTTCCTGTACTGATGGTGTTTCTATGTAATCTATACTATTTACTTGGATTTTGAATCTACAAAAGCCCCTTCATATGGGATTTGAATAAAGGTTGCTCTACACGAGCGACTACACAAAATAAGGCAAAGACACTCAGTAAAACATATTTTTTCACATCTATACATACATATAATAAAATTGGAGTATCTTCTGTCAGTCTGTCTGTTTGTCTGTTTGTTCCGGCTATTCACTGAAAAGGCGGGACCAATTTTGACGGGACTTTTATTGTCAGGTAGCTGATGTAATAAGGAGTACGTTAGGCTAAAAGTTTTTTTTTTAATAAACGTTATTTTATTAAGAAGAACGCGCGGACGGAGTCGCGGGTGACAGCTAGTAACATAATAATTTCAAAATAATATGGTTAGGAGTTCAGAGGAGGAATGACAAAAGTTTTGTTCTCTATTGAATATTTCTATGATAAAAACATTCTGTCATATGTTTAAATCGAATTACACTGAAATTTAAAGGTCCAAATTAAGCATATTTTACAAGGCTGTAGTTCTTAAACCGTAACCAAGATATATTGTGTTAAATTAATATCAACAATAAATAATACAATATTTAAATACTGCACATACTTATATGCCGGAGTACAGGCAGCGTGTCTCTGAGATTTTAAAAAAGACTACCGCAGCGCTCGAATCCGATTTATGAATAAGTTATTGCTAGTACCTCATTACTTGTGTTTCATACAAGATGTAAGACGACGTTTCATGTATGAAAATGTATTTGAAAGTATTGCTTGTTCCGTTAAATAGTTGGTAAGCCTTTGATAAAATGACAGAACAGATTTAGGACGCAATTTTAATTTGAGGCTTAAATTTGACTTTTGTTAACTATCAAAATAAACAGTTTGTCATTTCTATGAAGTTTTCGTATATTTTAAACTAAACGAATGATAGATGCAAGGTCGGTGTTGCGTCAAAATTATTATAAGTTCACGCGTAACGTGCATTGACATTTTAGAAAAATGATGTGTCAAATGCGAAAGATAAATCTCACGCCGTAGTTAGATGCACTCTAAAATTGTTTCGATTTATCAACCCTTGCCACTGGCGCGTGACGGCGTCGCCGGACTCTCACCTACACAAGTGCATAAAAAGAAAATTCAAGAACATCATATGTATTTTATTTCTTTATAACGCACGTGTTCTGCTGTTTTAGGGTTCATTCAAAATCTGTGCTACGGCTTCCATCCATCCATGTTTTTCTTAAGAATACATGAATTTCTTTTTTCTTTCGATATATATGTGGTCTAATCACCAGATATTTAACAAGCCGTTACAAAACCTTAACCCTCTAATAATTTAGTATTAACATAAATTAAATTAATTATGAAAATGGTAACGTTAAAAATCTAAAAATCATGTTCGTCGTTAAAAATAAATATTTTAAAGTAGGTTATATTTATAAATTTTTTTATGATACTATTTTTGTACTCGCCTGTACTTAACCGCTTCGTCCAGGACAGCAGTGCTTCTAAAAAAATATTATAAACGATATTTGAACGACAATTTCTGATCGCATCTGTAACTTCTGCTAGACCCCGGAACCGTCACGTCTTTTGTTATTCTCTTGTTTTTCACATATCCTGCCATAAACGTATCCGTATGAAAATGCAAGTGAAAAAGAATCGTATTATTATGGACATTACGGTACTTTTGTTTGTAACGTTTATAATACGTATTTAAGATGTAAGTAAATGAAAAAGAGTTCTGAAATACTGCATAAAAGTGAGTGTCAGACATCTTAATTAGATCGTTATAGCTCCACTTAGGGCGGGCGAGGTTGAATAGACGATTATAGGCGGGCGTCCGTGCGCGACGAATCGGTCTCAATAGGCACTGTGATCCTCAGATCTACGTGACGCTTCATCACGGTAATGGCTTCTAGGGTGATACTATTTACTTTACGCACGTGCTCGCGAGAATAATCCACACCTAAAATACTTTTATGGAGTCGATTTATCTCGATAAAGGATCTAATGGTCATCGACTATTGTTAACAATGTTTTATTTGGGATTTAAACGTCAAGACATGTAGTTAAAAAAGGAAAAAGTCAATTAATCATAGTAAACACGTAAAGTGATAGTTACTTTAATATATTCTTTATTAAAAGGATTGTTATGTGTTGAAGCGTTCGTTAGTTAAACACATTCTTACAAGTGAACGAGTAGACATAATCAATCGAATAGTATTTGACCAACACTCGAGTCAAAGTGTGCCATTAACAGATACAATTAATCTGCCTAATGAATGTTTGTACGGATGTGACCACTCCATTTGGCCAAGCAGCTGGTCAAACTTCCAATATTTGCTGTACACTCAATATCTAATGAAGGTACATTGTACGCCGATGTGTTGATTATCCTTCGAATCAGTTTCGTGCATTAGTCAAGTTGTGTTTCTAATACGATTAGTTAATGCGGAGGGATATGTGTTTGACATCGACAAAATACTTGAAGAAATACATACTATTTAATACACCTATTATTGATAGAATAACATTGATTAGTTAAATATGAAATTATTTCTATAACATTTTGAGAGTCATTAATAAATAAGTAATTTATTAATCTTTTCTCAAAGTCTTGTCGTCTTGATAATAATTTAGTATATTAAAACATTAAAATGTCGAGTTATACAAGTAACCTATCTAGCCTATTTAGGCCATTTTTCGTTTCTTGTGTTTTTTAATATTTCACTTGTTGATGTTAAAAATGATTTTAAATCTAATTAAATAGTCACTTCGCAGAAAAAGGCTTTAATCACCATGCTGCGATGAAGAAGAGAAGACGTAGCGCGACGCCAAAAAAAAACAACTTTGTTGTATATAACTTTGGTTTCAAATGGGTAACGAAATTCACGTCGTAGTCTTAGTTACTAGGCATATTGTCGCATTCATGGTCTATTAACGTAAACGTTATTATAATTACGTATTGCATAGATAAATAAGTCACAGCTTGTTTGCGACATGCAACAGCTGTCATTTGCTGTCGCTACTTAGTACGATATGAATAGATATCATATCTAATTCAATGAAAACTCTTTGTTTTGGTATTCATTAGTTACTGGGGTTACTGCTAAGTGCACGAACATTACGACACATTTATATGACAACACATCTTACACTAATTATGTCTATGCCTTTTCGAATATTTTCCCGCAAATTTTTACGCTAGGACATCTATTTTTTATTGCCATACTTTAAAGAATACTTATGCAATTCCTAAGTGTTTTCAGGAACGTCCTCTTTCCTCATAAAAAACATCTCGAAAGGACTTATATACTGAGCATTTACCGACATTTGCTTAAATTTTGTTTCGCCTCTTAGTTTTTTAATAGTTTGAGAAATATGTTATAGGATATCTTCCTAGTGCATATTTTTAATAGTAATAAAAATCATCAATGGGAGCAGTTTCAGTATTACAATAGGTAGCAATCAATGTGGAACGAGTTCAATCTTGGCATAGTCAATCATAGCTTATCATGGCGTACGTCCGGCTCGCAGGACCACAATAACTTGTCAATAACCTGCCCGCTAGCGGCAATCACTCAGCCTATCTGCTGTCAGGTCACTCGCTGTGTTTGCGTTGCTCTTATCGCGCCGGCCTGAGCAAACAGCTGCAGCTACGTTGGCTACATCCTCTAATTGTTGTTGAGTTTACAAGTGGTATTGTGTAAGCTTCAGCTACGGATTTAGATTATATTTTACAAATTATGCGCTTTTGTTTTTAATCCTTTAACTGACAAACACAGTGAGGTAATCTAGTACATGGCGGATTTAGGCAACTGAGGAAATACTATTTTACACGATGTTTCAGTAGTGCACTATTAATGAGGTTTGTTTTGTATTGTCTGAAATAAGGCGTTGTACCTTCATCAAGTTTCAGCTGAAAGTTAAATTTAAATAATAACAATGGTATTATAATTTTCATAAACATTGACCGTCTTCAAATTATAACGATATACTCTGCGGTAACAGATCTCTCGCCTTTCATTCGCCTTAATGAGACAAAGCCATTGTCCACGAACAGACAACGTGACCCTACACGTATTGTGTTCATTGATTTACATTGAACGGTGCTGATTTAGTACCAGTACATGGTTATAGTTATTTACTATCGGTTCAAATTATCTAAAAATTTGAACCTGGTTTTGTCAGGAGCTGTGTTAAGAAAGAAACTTTATTATTTTTTACTTTACTGATGAAAATGTCTTTTTTATAGACCAGTTATTCGTAAAATGGTATGGATGGATTCGCCTGGGATACCGGCAGAGAGGAGGAGAACCGGCGGGATGTAGGATGGCAGGTCTAAGGCTTGTATAAAATTCATAGATGAAGAAATTGAAAGATAGGAATTAAGCCATGTAGCCATAAATATTATGATGTCGGTCGTTGATATAGGTCAGTTAACATAAAGCACAATAAACCTCGTTACCAGGGCCACAGCGCTATGGAGACGATCAGAGATATTCGTAAGTACCTGTATCGTGTTCCGGGCGCCCATATCTCCCGATCAGCGGCAAATGAAGACGCACCGCCTCTAGTAGATATATAATGACCCTATCGCCTACCAGACGGTGTTATTTCATATTACACGTTATCCTGGACGAACATTACGCAGACAAACGACTTTCATTACTGCGCCTTAACTGGCCCACTATTATATCTAGAAACGGCGCTGTCTCGACGATTTATTGTGATTTCTCTGGCTGTTTTGGTGCCATCTATTCCCTAAATAGTTATTGTTGATTTTTAAAGTACTTTAAAAAACTTCCAAATTGTTTTTAACTCTACTTTTTATATATATTCATCTCCTTAATCTATTTCTTATATGGATAGGATGGGAAAGGGAAGTGGATTTGATGGGTAATGGGACGCATACAAAAGGGAAATATTCTCTATTTGTGCATCTTCTCCGTCGATTAAAGTAAGGCAATTGTGAATGTTTATGGGCAGAGGTCGCTTCAGCTATTTCGGCGAATTATGGTGGCCGCTTATCCGTTTGCCACTTTGTATTATTATATAAAAAAATAGTTTTGTAAAAAATATAATACTTCTACACCAAGCATTTTAAAATCAAAAAGAAACTTAATCGGAATGTAAATAGTTCTCTTTAACAGAAAAATTACAGCGTATGTCCACTAAAGTGTCATTAGGAGAGTCGTCGAAGTAAAATCGTGTAGAGTCCAGCGCAGTGGAGAAGGGCGCACAAAGCCCCGCGATGCACTCGCCGCAAATTGAGTTACAAAACGATTCTTTCCCCGGCCGCTCGAGTGCGCCTCTCAAACTTACACAAAGAGAACTTTTTTTTGTTTGCCCAACAAAATAATGCTTCTCTCGGTCAAAGACTCGGCCACAACGCGAATCTTCACGAAATTCACCTACAATTTGAGGCTCGCTGTCTCGCCGTATGACTTTTATTTTCAAATTCTTTCACTTTGGATAACAAGGATATGGGATTTCAAATGAATATATTTTTACTTTAATTCTAATATATTATTATATTTAATCCGAATGTATGAAGAAAACATTCGAGGAACAATTCATAAGATCGATTGATGTTGTAAGTAATCATAACAATTTGTCAATAGACAGATAGTGAAAAGCAAAAGTTTGAGTACCATCCGTCTGTCGGTAGCAGGCAGCAGGTGATGTCAGCTCATGTTCGTTACGGCGGCGCTTCATTAGGGCGCGTCTGGGGCGAGGGGCGAGGGCCCAGGGCTGCGGGTGCTCTGCGCCCATTGTATTATCGCCGTCGCAAAAGATTTTATAGAAAAAAATAAATCTCGCCTCAAATCTGACACTTTAAGGGAAATCTTTTGACGATTTTAACTGACATTAATGTATTCGGCTGGAGTTTTAATTAAAATGAGAGATTTTTGAGAAGCGAGATGTAATTCGATATTACAAACAAATACAGTGTAGTGCACTTACTGATTGTGTCGCTAAAAGTTTTTTTTAATGAACTGATGAAATAAGCTATTTGGATCCGATTACCATAAAAAAATTAAGGCAATCTAGTAACTTACCGTTTAAGCACTGTAATTAAAAAGAATCCAGTATGCAAACTTAAATCAGTTTATATAATATAAATTTGGATTGATAGTTTAGCGCGATCACATACATACGTATCCATAAATAACGTATTTAAACAGTTTTTATGATTTAAGTATCTCCTAATATACTTTAAATCATCTACTAGGTCGTTTTTATTCCTTATACTTTGTAAAAATCATCATCAGCCCACTATCTGTCCCCATTGAGGAATTTCGCGCCTACCCGCAGTTAGCGGTGACTAGCCGTTAGTCTACCACGCTGGCCCAGTGCGGATTGGTAGTCTCCACACACATCTTTGAATTTCTTCTCCGATACGTCCAGGTTGAATCACGATGTTTTCCTTCATCGTACTAACGTTCGATAAATTAAAATATGAATTTAGTATATGGCAAAATTCGAACTCTAGACGTGCAGATTACAAGTCAAGAGCTTAACCCCTGAACCATCGATACTGGATAAGGATAAGAAAACAAAATTCTTGTACTCAATATAAACTTTTACGTGTTCGGTACAAAAGATTGTCGTCCGTAACACAAAAGTCAAGATTTAAGTGAAGTCTAGAACGTTTTCATTACCTATCTCTGCGGCGAAAATGAAGCCGCGAATCGATTCGACTTTGAAACAAGAGCTATATATCTTGAAAGTTGAAATAGAGCCGCCACCGAGGATTCCTAAGGCCATTCCACACTACAGTAACTTACAATTATAACTTTCAAACTAGTTTTTTGTTGAGCTGTGGACATACTATACATTGCAGAGTTAAACATTTTAATGCTAAACTACATTTATTGTTAAATATCATTTACTTATTCATTTTGTTATGACCGATGAAGGTTGTTTTTATTCAACTAGAGCCTTTGCCCGTGACTACGTCTGCTCGGAATTAAATAAAAAACTTAATTAGGAACCTGTGCATTCTTTCAAACTATGTCCTACGTATATGCTCAATTTCTTCGGATTCGAATTTTATTAAATATTTCGTTTGCCAAAGCGCAATTTCAAGTCTTTAATTTAAACAACATAATCTGGAGTTCTGTGTACTTAATTTAATAAAACGTAAAATTTCAATTAAAAATTATTTTAAAAAATCGTGAATAGGGTACTTATTAAACACTCAGTGTGCACTCAACTTAAATTCCCTCAATAAACTGTCTAGTTGAACTTTAAAGAGTTTCCATTGGGTAACGTTTGGCGTCAAATTCCTCTTGAGTAGCCACTGATAGTTATCCATTCAGCCCAACTTAGCACAGAACCGTCTGTGTCTCGGACTGCTGTATTTATAAGCTTAGAATAACTTTTATTCAAAATACTACAATGGTTAAAACCGTTACTTTATTTCTTAGGGTTCTTAGTTTTTTATACTTACCTAATATTTATGCTATAAATAGTATGCCTTCGTTCTCGTCTAAAGTGCAACTATGTGCTGGTTTTCGTGTCTATAAATCAAAGTATAAACAGATTTAAAACACTACCCAAGGATTTTTAATATTTATTATACTAACGGTCTAGCCTCTAGCAATGGAATTTAAAGCAAAATAATAATAGCAAAAAATATTAGCCAATAAAACTTAGTATATAGTCAAGAAAACTCTTATGTTGTACATGGCAAATATGATTTGCCATGACTTTATTTCAAATAGAACGCTGAAGACGACGAAAATTTTACGGCTGATCAACCCTTAGCGAGTTTTACGAGGTGATGCGAACAAGATGCCTGCCATCGAGCGCGGCCGGGCCGTAAACAATAAAACTCTGGCCGCATACCGATCAGGAAATACTTGTTACTTATACAATCCTGTTCCAGAAAGTAATCTTTCATCCCCCTCCCCCGAAGCCTCCCGGCGGAATTCCCCAAGTTCGAAGTGACCTTACTTTTTCCCGAACCAGTAAAACTCGAAGGACTACTTTGAATAATTTTGTTAGTTTCACAGTCGATCATGCTACGCCTACGTAAATGTGGGTAGATTGAGTTTAAACTGAGGCGGTAACTTACACTTTTGTCGGTTGGAACAAAGAGTTAGAACAAGTTGTAGATTTTGTTATTTATTTAGGGCTAAGCTAGGCGTGTTTTGGGTATTTTTTGTGAAAAGCCAATAATGAAGTCACGATATAAGTTAGAACAGTTTCAGTAGAACTATAAACTAAAATATAGGACTGTAAAAATCTTTTCAAGTTGTGAAAAATGCCAGTGTCACCACATCGTGGTATATTGTAAATAGTTTCTATATAAAATTCCTTGTTAAGGAATTATCGTAATCCAACAAAGAACTCTCTCCCTAACCAAAGCAGCGGGAGACCATCGATTTAGGCAAACTCAGCGGGGCGCGGAGTTTTCTTGAAGTCTCATCAACTGGACTCAAGTAAATTCAATGGACAATAGTTTATTTGAACGCTGTCACAGGGGTGTAAACGATGTGTGCTGAATAAGAAGCATTTGGTACTTGAACATGCGGTCACACTTACCACAGCAACCAATAATTAATTTACTTTAAGTACTGATGAATTGATTAAATATACCATGATAATATGATAATATTAAACTTATTTAACAGAATAAATCTATTACAAAAATATCTTATAAATGAAGCGAATAGATATATCAATAATTTTTCTGCTTTATACGAAATATTCTTTACTAGCTGTCGCCCGTGACATCATATGTCTTATTCCAGACTATATTCTATATCTGTGCAAAATTTCACCGTTCAATGTTGAACCGTTGCGGTATTATCGAGTAAATAAGAAAAAACTACATATCCCTCGGGAACCATAACTATTTCCGGCTATTTCCGGATTAAAAGTAGCCTATCTATTCATCCAGAGTATCCTCTACATCTATCCCAAATTTCATTGCGATCTGTTCAGCAGTTTAGGCTACATACTCTAACAAACATTCGTCCATCCATCCATCTAAACTTTCACATTTATAATATTAAAATTAAGATTAATATAAAGAAAGATCTTTGCACTAAACAGAACACTTCAATGTCGAAGATCTGCTCGAACAAATGACAGGCGGTCACCTTAATGATTTAACGTAGATCGTCTGAACTCAACTTCGAATTCGTCCTTGGAACAAATTGTTAAGCGTTGAGAATTATACAAAGTTCGGTTTGCAATAAATCATTTTGTTGACAGTCACCTAGTTGTAGTTTCCTCTTGTTTAACTACTTTGCTACTCTTTTGTAATATTTTTTGTAGGTTTTCGTGTGAAATGGAATTTGTCTCGAAAAGTCGTCGAATGTAGTTTGTTGACCTAATGTTGATTTCCGAGTTTTTTTTAAATGTAAATTCATAACGCAATATCTTAGGTATGATTTATAAATGGTTTCTGATACTTTAACTCACTCGATAAAACTTTTTAAACATCTTTTATTAGTTACCAACGACTATAACCGGTTGATTAATGGTCGTTGCGCGTCCGCTCTACCGCTCTACCGGGTAAATCCTCGTCATCGCGCCGTTTCACTCAACTTTTCACTCAAAACTTTGTCTAAAATCCGGCGAGCCCTAATGAGATTACTAATTATCGATTTGGCCGAGGGCGGGCCCTTTAAAGATTACACTCAAATAACTCAACGCTAAGTAATTAAGTCCAATACTTTGATTCCAATTGTTTTCGGCCCCATTTTGT
>JAAOEG020000028.1:10082937-10094706 GCA_011763625.2 Papilio bianor | reverse complement strand
TCAGATGAAACGCGGAATTACTTCCACTTCACGCCTGTCTTCTGTGTGGTCGTGGTATTACACCGGGCGAGCCGGCCAATTCATGTAACAGTTGTTACTGACGTCTACCACTGTTCCTTGTTAAACAGGTACTTTACATTTTAGGTTATGTGCAAGTGTATTTCGGAGGAATTGTGAAATCAGATTTGATCTTAAAAGTGATACGTGTGTCCCAAAGTTTTATTTACGTTTATATTGTATACTAGCTGTCGCATGCGACTCCGTCCGCGCGTTCGTTTTTTAAATAAAAGATTTTTTCTAAAATAAACGTAGCCTAAGTTACTCCTTACTACTTCAGCTACCTGCCAATAAAAGTCCACTCAAAATCGGTTCAGCCATTTCAGAGATTAGCTGGAACAAACAGACAGACAGACACACAGACAGATTTTATTATATGTATAGATTCGGCGTAACATGATTTATTAAAATCTCTATGGAACCATAACAGACCGTTAATAACATTTAAAAAAAACTGATGCAGTTATATTATTTTACATGTGTGAATTCAGTCTTTGCAATGTGAGTAGAGGTCGACATGTGTCACCGATGATGTCGTACAGTCCCGAATAGTTCGTCGCGTGACTCAAACACGATGTTTGACAGATTTTGACATCAAGTGGTGTTCGCAATTAATTGAATTTACAATGTTAACTTGAAATACAAGTATGCCTCAGAAAATCAAAGGTTTTAAAAATGTCTTAAACAATTGTGCTAAGGGTAGAAAACCCGTAAGGTGCGGGTAGTTTTTGTAACTTTAAAAATCTTTAACTTTTATTAACTATTAAACAAAAAACTATTTTGTTATACTTAGTTGGTATTTATACGCTTTGCCGTTTTAAGTTAAAAAATAGAAACAACAGCTTGAACTCAGCGGCAGAGGGTTGATGTGAAAGATAATTTATAACCCCGTTGACGGGATAAGAAATTCCTGTCCGTTCCATGCCTAGCCGCATACCAGTTACAGAACGGTTTCGGTTGCCAGCCCATTAATTTATTGTGAGAAATAATATTTTACTGCAATAAATAACTTTGTACTTGAATCGTTCGCTTTCACTTACAGTTACCTAGTTCACGTAATACTTCACGATCGTAGCGTTGTTGTACAGCTGCAAAATAAAACAACAGTTTGAAATACTTTCTTCTTCTTTTTTTCTTCAAATTTTCTTGCTTCTTTGATGTTACGATTATTGAGCTGAATGGACAAAGTAGATAGGGAAAAATCCATTACCTGCCTCTACGAATTCCCTTCCCCATCTCATCATTTAAAGTCGGCTATATACGTTTGCTGAGTGAAGGCCAACGCGAGTGTAGGCAAATTAAGACAAGTAAAGTGCTACTGCCTACAACTTTGACAAGTCTATCACTATAATCGAACTGGCGCACGGGCAAACGTTTAGACACTACTTACCAAACGCGCGCGAGCGCCTTTGTTTTTTGAAGAAAAACCGACATGGCTCCGAAGTGAGGCAAGCAGTCGTGAGCGCCGGCGAGTCTTGCCAAGGTACACCAAATGAACTCAATACACGTTGGCGCTTGTAGAAGTCTTGAACGCGCGAATATTGGCGCGAGCGACGCCGAGCGATAGCAAGCTATGCTAATGACTGCTGCTACTGACTATACGTTGGCATTCGCCTTTACTCGGTTAGACTTGGCCAACATGTATAGCGGGCTTGACTAGTACTATAAATTCGAAAGTTTGAATGGTAAGATGTTTGTTAGAAGGTAACTCCGGAACGTCTTAACGGATCACGATTACATTTGGCTGTGCCAAAATAAACAATATGGTTTGTAAGAACATATTGACAACTAACTATCTTTTTTACCTTAATTCCGCGCAGGCGGAGTCTTAGGTAAAGACTATTTTGATGTAAATTCACATTCGAGTGTTTTATTAATGTAAGCTGTACGATAATAAATCATATGGTGTAGGTAAAAACCTGCTCATAAAATGTAAATATGTTTTACCCTTTTAATTTATTCGCTTAGTAAGTAAAACATTTAGTGTAAGAGGCTTAGTGGGTCAACCTTTTTGCAGGAAAAACAAGCCACAAGAGGTCTTTGTATGGACGGTCGCTAATAAGAAAGGAGCAATCTATCAACTTGCAAGCTTTTTCTACCGCTTTCTCATACTTGGGTAGTCTGTATTATGTTTAAATAGGTTTTTCATCCTTATGTTAATTTTTAGGGACGGTGACAGTAAATTCAGTAATGAATTTACAGTTTATTTCTACTAGAAATTCAAGCTTGAAAAGTCACATTTGAAGCTTTGAACCTTGGCTATTTATTTTGTTATGTTGTGTATTTCAAGGGTTTTTTACACAACAAAAAAAAACTAATTTTGTTATTAATTCCACATTCACAAAAATAATAAAATAAGATTTTTCCGTACATAACTATGCCACCATAATAAGATTACAGAACTTAAAATATTAAATAGCCTTTAGTACACTGCCGAATCAGGTCTGTATCTTATAAAAATAATTTAACTGCATTTTTAGCAAAAACGACATAAAAACAACTTTTAAATTGTAAAATTTGGGGTTTGGTTGGGGTCTCTTCTTTAATTACATATCTACATCGTATTTATCAAAGTACTATTTTGCATTAAGGTATTTATGTTTCCTATATAATTAATTGGAATACAGTTTTTGTAAAAAAAACTTTACATTTATTCCTGTTTGAAAAGAAATTTAATTTGTGATTGTGATACATTATAAGACCTCTTAGATTACTGAAAATAACACAGTCACGACAAACGCCTAAGTAAAAGTTTTACAATAGTATTGTTTGCTAATGCTTCAAGTTCAAAGAGCGTCATTAGTTTATTATTCTTCCGAAATGTATTGTTGCAAAACACAAAGCGAACATAATATGTGAAATCAGAACTAACACATAACGAGAACAATGGCAAGTGGATGACGAGATGCGAAGACAGAGATAAATCATCTCACGTCGCCATGGCAACCGCGACAAATGGGGGACGGAATTAGAAATAAATTTCATTCGATATGCAGGGGGTCGATTCTTACCGTTTTATTGGTATATTGTAACGTGAATGTGATACATCAGGTGTAAAAAATGGTGTCGGTTTTCGGTAGATGAGTTTTTCAGCCGAGTAAGCAGTGTGCGTAACTCTGAATTGCGCATTTTATGGCTCACCCGCAAGGATTTCCGTTATCATTGCTATCTTTGAGACGAGGAAACGTAACAGGGTAAAATGTTACATGGGTAAGCATGACACATTGAACTGTGTAAACTTCCATGCCAAATCAAATTTCATTGTCGCTAGATGTCACTGTTTGACAATAAAAATATTGCAAATCAGTGAAGACTTAGAGCGTCGTTAGCGTGTCAGTGTCATTCATTGACGAGTCAACCGTTGAGCTGCCGCTAAACATAAATTGGCAGTTCAGGGCTCAGCGCGATGTTCTACAAGTAAATGCGCTGACGAGTCACGAACTGCCTGGTGACTCTTCACAGTTCGAAAAGTAAGTTATAACTCTATGCAGGTCTAAGTGTGGCGTGGGGAGACAGTTTAGGAGCGTAATGTCGCTAATTACTAATTAAACTACGAAATTACTAAAGAGAATAGTTCACGATAGTTGTCAAAAACAGGATTCGAACTTTAAGCATTTGACCTAATAGTGACACTATAATAATAAGCTATTGACGTTTTACTAACAAGAATTTTTACAAAAGGATATTGCAAATATTAAGAAATATTGATAGGGTATATACTCAGAAGTGTTACATAATACAATACAATAAGGTTACGATCCGATGTTCAATATATTGGAATTATAAGCTATACCTAAAGACAGAATTGTTTCATATAGATGTTTTTTTTTTCAATTACGTCAAAAGACAGTCATTTGTTTCAAATCCGACTCTCACCGCACTCCACAAACTTCGTTACATACTTGGGGAGTGAGATTATGAGAAAAAATTCAAAGCAAATTTAAAATTCTTCCTCAATACGGAACTTCTCCCTCGCATTGAATGAAATTCCGAAGTCAATTTGTAAAAATAACAACAGCTGTTAGGAAATGAGGTCGAAATTCGAGATTTTGTTATGAAATTGTATATCCCCGAACATTTGTACGGCGTCGCCTGTTGGCAGAACCAAATAACCTTGAGTTCAATTTTGAAGGACACGGAAGTTTTAATTTACTAAAGTGTTTAAATTAAAATTCAAAATGAAAGAAATTTTTCACCTATATTATATGAAATAAAACATATTATTAATCTATAAATTTAAACGTTTATTTTCTATCTGAGTATTAATAAAACATTATTAATATTATTCAACAAAATATTTACATACGAACTTTCAGTGAGCTTCAGTTTTTACGCATTAATTATAAAATATATAAAACACAGAACAGCGGAACATTTAAAAATGCGCGACCCAGTGACCTTAGGCGGTCATTGTATGAGTCAAGGTGACCTTGAAGATTTGCTGAGGTGACATTGACGGTTTGCCAAGGTCAGCCTGCTCGTTTTCATTTTCAATGTGTAATACGTATTACTTTAAATGAAATTTTCCCGGTGAAAAAGCGTCACAAGCATAATTAATGTCCTAAATTATTAATTACTGCTATATATTCTAGCCGTGACTGTACCTAGTCTGTTCAAAACATAATTATCAATCGCGTCAATCGTTGTTTACATGCAGGCTTGTTATCACGTATGAAGTTTGGATAAATTTGCAAAGAACTTTAATTTCTGAAAGTTGTCTTTTTGGTGTATAGTTTTAAATTTCATTAGCGAACTCTTGGTACATATTTTATGAACAACGTACATTCGTTTTTCAATATCATAACAAGCAGGACTTACCAGCTTACATTGTAATAAGCAAAGAAATAACACAACAGTGTCGTGAAATTAGAAGTAAACATACGCGCGGTCAGACGCCATTTAATAATAATGAAGCTATCACAATGGACGTCGCGTGATATAAATCCATTCGCAAATGTTTATAGGTCCCTCTAAATGTGACGACGTCCGGCGCGCGCTGACTTTGTGCATCGGACACGAAGTAACGTTATCAAAGGGGACGATGAATGGGATACGTCGCAACACCCCAGCCCTGTTGACACTATTTCTATAGCTTTGTTCCTACTAACACTTTTGTATTCGTACCGAATCATTTTTTGGAAACTGTAAAGGAATACAATTAGATTGAAGAACTTAAAGTTTTTACTCAATACAATTCTTATTTTCTATGGAGAGCAAGTAAAGGTGTTAAATGTACACCGTTGGCAGGTTATTAAATATCTATGAAAATTCATGAAAACTAGAATATCAAATGCAATCACACGCTAAGTTTAAATAAGAGAAAGTCCGGAAAATTTTAGAAAACTAAGCAAACAGTTCATTATAATGTTAGCTTAGCTAAAATAATACATTTGTTTACGAAAATTAAATCATTAAAGGACGAAAGTGGAAAAAACCAGATTCAAGCTGAATGTAGCAAATTTATTTTGTCACCCGCGAAACAAGGGGCGAGGGATTCCCCGTGAACGCAATAAGGATCAGCGCCATCCAGTCGACAGTCGACCGACATCCTCGGCCTCGCTCCGAGGAATCCTTCACGCGGACTTTGTGAAATCTTAATTTAATTTGGGTGCAAAATAAAGGGAGCGCTAAACAGGAACAATTTACAAGCGGAGTGGAATAACTCTCGACAAGTCAAACAAGGAACCTTCCAAGGTTTACTTTCCGGTTGTCTCTTTCTGACACAAAAAATTGGCCTTTGCATTAATAAACTTCTCCCACAATATTTTTAGTAGGTAACTACTCAGGAGAGTTTATGTATTTGAAGACATTTGTTGCGTTACTGTCTGTTAAAATACACGAAGATATAAGTCACGTAGTAATGACAAAAACTTTGGAGCTATAATTAAACTTTGACAGATATAAATTAAATCAATTAAGCGAATTGATTTTCAAATCAACGCCCAAACACGTTCAGTCACCAAATCGTTTAATAAATCAACCGTGATCGTTAGATAAAAGCCAAAGAGTAAAGCAAGTCATCATTTAAATGTGCATTGACTACGCACATTAAGTCGATAAGAGAACAGTTACATGTTGTATGGTATAAATGGTCAATGAAATAAAAATAAACCGTGGAACAGACTCGTGGCAAAAGCTGGTCGCAGCTTAAAAGCTCCGATGAAGCGTGTCTAAGTTCCTGACATTTCTCCATCGCCTCATAATGGACAGTGTTTGACACTTGACAGTTCCTACGCATATTAACGTCGTCTTATCTACTTTGGTAAAGTTAAATGATATTGAACCTTGTCACAATTACACAAAATATATTTTAGAATACAGTACTGTTGTTTATGTAGCATTTTTGTTTGGTGGTTTATTCAGGTTATGGATAGTTGCAGATCGTGCACTTCTAAAGGCCTACGAATAATGTCGAGTGCGTGTCAGTATTATGCAAGTACAACGTTTTCCTTATTACCCTCTATCTAGTTATTTTCTTATGTAATCCATTCTGAACCGTGTAGACTTTCTTCTGAAAGGAGTATAATGTTTTCTCTATACAATGCGTAGAAATAACCTATGTTCAAATTCATGATTATAAAACATTTTTGACTCATAAATGAGAGACACCTAAACCATGAGTCAAGTAAAGTTTCCATAATACACGTCTACATGAATTGCAGAATAAGTTGTGAACATTTTGCTTTACGTTAAAGCTATTTGAATAACTTTTTGTACATCGTTTTTATTTAGATAATCTTTTTATTCGTGCTAACGTTACCGTGCACACGCGAGATGCAAGGGATTCAGCGCACGACAAGTTTCCAATCAATCATCGCTATCAATTTCTTTCATAGCTTATTTATGTACAGAGGGACCTTTAAGTGAAGGGGATCGCTTTACATAGACCATTGAGATAGTCAATATTGCTCCCGTGTTTGGCCCGAGGATGTGTTTACATTATCCTCTTTATGAAGTTTCTTGTCATCTAGTTGTATAATCGTTTACGATTGTTAACAAAAATTAAGCTTTATCCCCGTCCAACTACAAGCCTGACGATGTTTTTGTTGTTGTTTATTGTTGTCAATTATTCCATTTGATTTCTTGTAATGTCATTGGATTATCTTTTAATTAGATTTGGAAATACCGTAGATTTATTCCCTTTGCTAAGTATACAAAAATGTACACTCGGAAGATACTACCAGACGACATGAAGCGACTCACGTCGACACAATCGGAATGAGAATAAAGTCGCGACAAGCCGCCCCCCACGTTTGATACGCGCGCATCACGCACGCAACACACGTACCACATATTAACGTACAGCGCGACGCGGACGTGCCGAGAGTTGTGCGGTGAGGGAACCGCCGATTCAATGAACACTGCTTTCTAATGTATAAGGTTTTTTCATAAACGCCTACCGTTTATGTTTAAAGATCGGTGGATCGTGTGAAAGATGACATGGAAAAGAAAGCAGTGACGATAAAAAGTAAGCAAGAAGGTCCTTATTTGAAGTATCTATGTAATTAAAAAACAAATGAGATGGTAAGTTTGTTAGAAGAGAATACTAAATTGCCTTCAATTTCGTTTCTATGAAATGATATTACTATTTGAATTGATCCAATAACGGAATGAAATTAAACGCGTCGTCTAACGAATTCATTAGGCTTCGTGTTGTCGCTGATTGAACTTGACCTCAAAATGTTTGTTATACAAATTTAACATTTCTATCAATAAATAATAAGCCAGAATAGTTAATGAACAAGCTATTTACTTCTCTTACGTCAAAATGTTTAACAAAGAATCATCATCTCCCTGGCTTTAACCCACTCACTTGAGGGCGAACATGTTGTAAATAAACCCTAATGTTTTAGGTTTAATTTTTACAGCCGGCCGCCTGCCGATGGCCTGCATGCCCTACTTGGGGAGAAATTAAAATTAAATATTTATCTTTTACAATAATTTAACAATAAATATTAATAAGCACTAGTAATAAAACACAATAAGTAAAACGGAAATAAACCTCTTACTACTTGGGTAGTGATCATCAGTCAGTAATACTGTCACTAATTTCTACATTCTTTCTAATCATCTTCGCTTAGTCTTTCCCATTTTTATTAATTCCGGTGGTTGAAGTCTATCTTGTCATTTGAAGCAAATGTCTCAGTATCATAATCACATAATAAAGCGATGTACCTTTATTTTTCGGTTAATATAAATTTGTTATTTTATTTACTGACCACACGGAATATTTAAGACGCTTTGCTGTGTTTAAACAAGAAAATTCAAATATAGGTCCTTACTTATCAAATTGGCATTTTGCAAAGAAGGGATATAACGTAGATTTTTTATATACTCGTATAATGTATTTATTTAATCCAACTATGAACCATTACTATCTATCATTTTGCCACCTCATAGGTAGTTCGTTGATCTCTTTGTACCATCGTAGTTGATTTTCTCTTGGAAGAAGTTATTCAAATTTCGATGGTAATCTGTTGGAGAAAGGTCTGAGAAGTACTGTATATGTCTCAGACATTGCAATTGAAGCTCCTCTAATTTGGTAGCAGTCTGTTGTGCAGTATGAAGTCTAGCGTTGTCCTGAAGCAGCTGTGGCCTTGAGCGATTGACTAGCTTCGGTTGTTTAGCAGTTAGCTCTTCGATCATGGTTTGCAATTTCTGACATCGTCTAGCCAGATTTAAAAAAGCTGCTGTGAACGACACCGACACTAGTCCACCAAACACTCACAAGTAACTTTTTTCGAGTGAATTTTCGCTTGGGACAGGATTTGACCTGGTTTGTCAGGATTCAGCTATTGCGTTGTGCGATCCCGATCATAGTACAAAATCCACTTTTCATCACAGTTAATGACTCGATTCAAAATTCCTTCATTATTGTGCGAATTAAAACAGTTTTGTCACTAGCACCGCACCCTGCAGCTAACTCGGACGGGGTTTGCGATGGAGCAGCTTTGTCAATAGCTTTCGATGCTTCATTATCAACTTTTGTCTCCGGCCCCCCTAGAGGCTTGTTCTGCAAATCGAAATTTCCAGAACAAAAACGTTGGAACCAAAAACGCTCTGTATTTCACACATCACTAATCCTACGAGCCGTTTCTGTAGCACTGGTCTCAAGGTGGAACTCGTACTCGTAAATAACGCTATATCTAAATTTTTCAATGTTGTAGACTGAGTGACGCAAAGAAGAACCCAAAGGAGTAAAAAACAAATGAATTACGGTTTCCAAAACACAAATGCACGATTAATTAGTTGCATAAATTTTAAATTGGAATTCCTAACCAAAGAGGAGATATCTGAGATCAAAGTGGCCAGTACGACAAAACTCCTATTTGATATGTAACGACCTAACATAATCAGTATTATAAAATGTTTCAATTTCTTTAGGAACATATTTCCAGTAACTCGAATCTCGAAATATTTTTCGAGTCATAAATACGTGACTTTTTTCCAATTGATCATTGTTATCTTGTTTTCACATACGGTTGTATGATACAAACGTGATACGCAAAGTTATTTACAATATCGAGACGAAACCACTTCATTAGCTATTATGCTTATGTACTCGAAAGTCTATTGTTAAAGTTTTTAGCTGGCACATTGTCGTCTTGTGTGGCGGAAACGGATGCGGGGTCGCTTTTATCGGCTGCAGTTGTTTTAGGTGCGGCGACAAGTGACGGCCGAGTGACGTCGCCGAGTGAGTGATCCCCCTGACAAATTGATTACCTGTCACCACTTCGCTTAAATATAAATATCTTTTTGAAAAAGTAGAAAACGTAGATATCTTAGCAATCGGTTTGCGTGTAAAGAAATTACCATGCTAACTACACCTCTTGCTAATAATTTATACTTAATACTTGTGATTTTAGTTTGACATTTAAAATCGAACTATGCAGCCAATCTATAAAATTATCTATATATCTATATACATATAATAGAATTGGAGTGTCATCTGTCTGTCTGTATGTTCCGGCTAATCTCTGAAATGGCTTAACCGATTTTGAGGGACGGACGATAATAAGGAGTATCTTGGCTACGTTTATTTTAGAAAAAGAACGCGCGGACGGAGTCGCGGGAGACAGCTAGTTTTGAATAGAAACTTAATACTTATACTGCTTATAAATATATTGTACAAGCTTCTATTAAGTAATCAAATTATTCCCCAAGGAGTTAACATTTGAAGCCGCAAACGGCATCACACGAGAAAATTATTTCAAACACGAGCTGAGCCTACACGCCAGTTGTTAGTGTCTCATGCGCCTACAACTTTCTAATTAAGTTCCCCAACTCTTGAGTTAACATTTAGAGATGCTGATTAACAGCACTTGAGCGTTGCGCTGAATATTTTATTTTACTGTTTGTTCTTTGGAATGAGAAGTTCGGGTGCTACTGCACCTAGACATGCATATGTTTCGTTGAATTAAGTTTTAACAATGGTACGACTCAGAAAAGGTATTTTTTTTTTATTAAGCTTCATTTTAACAGCGTTAACCTCCAGCAACGATAATACTTACAGCAACGTAAAACCACGACCACACGGAAGATAGGAGTGAAGTGGAAGCAATTCTGTGTTTGTCTGATAAGTGCACCTTCTGGAGACCTATGTTTAGTCCAGTTTTCCTCTTCATTTGCTTATAAAAAAAGGTGGGAAGGGAAGTGGATTGGATGGAGTGATAGGCAACGTTTCTGCATTTGCGGATGTCTATGGGCAGCGGTCGCTTCGCTACTTCGGTGAATCTAGGTGACGGTTTGGTCGTTTGCCACCTTCCAGTATAAAAAGTTCATAAGAGGACATTACCTTTGGTGACTGTTTTTTAAGTTAATATTAGCTTAAAATCATAAGTTATGTACTTCTGTAAAAATATTGCGTTTGAAAAAATTAAATGATCTTGACATAAGCGTATATACGGTAAGTGTTACAAGGTCGTGCGGACTTAGTTTGGTGGTTGACTTAGTGACGTCACTGGGGAAATCATAAGCAGTCTTCGGTCAACCTCAGCGACGGAGATATTTTCAGCCGACAGAGGGACGCGTCTTGCTCACTAGCCTTTGCCGAAATTGAGGCTCGTGTTTTTCATTGGATACTATTTGATACGTAACATTTTATATTACATCTATGATTTTCATTTGGTGCTAGAATCTTTTCATTTTATTGATTTATATTACATTGCATAGAGTAAATAAATAAGTAAATAATTATACACATAATAACATATATATTTAAGGATTGAAATGTGTAAACTTTACAGATGAAACGTAAGTTTTCTGTAATCCATCTGTACTCAACGGATTTGGTAAAAGATTGCCTTAAATCGATTACTCGTATCAAAAATAAAATAATACATTAAATATAATATTTTTTCGGTAGCCAGAAGTAAAGTCGTCATCTCGTTAAATATTTATAACGAAGCGCCCAGAAGCCTTTCGTACGACAACAGCTATATTGATTTTGCGACTTACGAACCTATTGCATAATGCGATACCCTGAATATTGTATCACACTTCGAATTTGTGTAAACGTGTTATTTTGACTTCATTTGTTTTTCCTTTTTCTAACATCAAAAGTTATTCTGCAAATGTCAGAGATACGTTATAGATGGTTATTAATACAGCCGTGAGCAAATATAAACTGTTGGTAAAGAAAGTTTGAATATCTCAGAAGATAAAGACGCTAGCTAACGGCAATAAATTATGCATGACAGACAATTAAATATC
>JAAOEG020000028.1:9809113-9824140 GCA_011763625.2 Papilio bianor | reverse complement strand
GAAGATTAAGACTCAGAACCTTTATTAAATACAGACGTGTTTCTAGATACATCTATAGACTTGCATGTAGAAGAAAAAATGTGAAATTCTCATAAACTTTGTTATTGTACATTACTTACTTTATCTCTAGATGAATTGTTTTTTTTATTTCAGTTCCAAATTATATTTGTTCCATTTAACTTTATCGCACGCCACAGTAATATAATTTACATCCTAACTGGAACAAATAAGCAAATAACTTAAATATTCATTAGTCATATCTTATATTGTATCTCCAAATTACTTGATATAGACCCTTTGAGATTGCAAGTGAGAAATGAGTTCATAAAGTACAATACCGCAGGAATGTTTGACTGATTATGTCAGAAATTTGTCACAACTGATAAAACGTATTTCATTAGGAATTTCCATTTGGTCTCCGCGAAGGGGGAACAAACACAATATCTCCGATTAGGGCCGAGGGCTGCCGCATCTCGCTACGTAAACATGGTGCGCTGCCAGCGAACCTCTGTTTGGTTACAGCACAAACAAGGTTCTTTTCTTATTACTTCAATTCTTACCATTTATTGTTTATTTCTTTGACCGGATAATCTTAATTGAAAAAGAAAAAATAATATATGATATCTTACACACTTACACTTAACATAGTTAAAAGCTAAAGATTTTTCTTTGGAAAGAAAAAAGGAAAATGTCTTTGGCAGTCGTAAAACTGGTCCGAGCTATATCGCTGGATCAACTGTAAATAGGATAGTTCCTTATCGCGATTTTAACGAAGGCATCGGCTGCGTTCGACAGGCCGGCGTCAGCGGGGGGTCTGTTATCCCCCAGGGTTGCGGGGCGCTGCACCACCCGCGTCCGCCACACGGCCGCTCGTCTAACGAGACATTTGCTTCCGTGAAAACCCCCTGTAAAATTGCCATAGCTTGGTTTGTGACTTTCTTAAAATATATTTAATATATTTTTAACTGTAGTACAATTTTGGTGTATCTACATTGAAATAAGGAATCATCTTAATCTCACTTCTTACTTATTATAAACGCAAAAGTTTATATGTATGGATGGATATTTGTTAGAACGAATCTACTAAACAGTTCAACGAATCTCTATAAATTTAGCACATATATATGTAGATCATAGTAAGTTAAAGTTTATTTTTAATGCCGTGCGGGCGTAGTTGAGTGTAAAGCTAGTATTAAATAACTTTAGATAACTTGGTATTGTAAGAAAAATTAAACCATTACTTACAAAGTTTAAGAAAAACAATACTCGTTTCTTCAAGATAACAAAATGTATAAAACTGTAGCAGTAAGTCATTTCGATAAAAATCTTTTAACGAAAGAAAGCGCCTACAAATGCTATCTAAGGTTAATTTTAAAAACAAAAACAGTTCCACGATTTGAATGAAAAAGAAAAACAATACAAACTTTGCCACTGAATAAAAATAACGAAATCACGGAGCTTAATTCGTTTCCAAAAGTGAGCATAACTGAGAAATTTCTTAAAACCTTACGACTTTTTCACAAAAGTTGTCGTGAGGTCGTCGTCAGGTTGAAACGTTCTCCAAGTATCTGTATAAGGAATGGTTATAATTAAACTGTTTTTGAGTGAGTTCATCTAAATTTTCACATAAAACACATATGACATGTTGTTCGGTTACAATGTTTTGATATGATACTTCTGAGCAATTATACTACGTATTTACTCCGCTGGCGCCCAAAGAGAGTCTAGGCCTCCGATATCAGAGATCGTCAGCTTGTCCTATTCTGCACCATCTCCTGCCAGTCGTGAGCAATTTTTCAGTACTCTATTTCAGGTCTTGTAGTTGTATATTTAATTATTTTTAGTAGTCACTAAGATAGCTCAAATTAATAGCGAGTTAAACAATAAATTATTTGACGTTTGTCCATCTCGCTAGCGCCTTATTCTTTTTCTTTCATCCATTTTTTATTTTGTGTAATCTAGTTTTGTTCTTTGGTCTGGAGATCTAGCGAAGATTGGCGGTCATTTCTCAATATTTTAATCTGTGTCTTAAATCATTATTCGCTATAACTTATATAAAAATATATCTTTTGACATTATTTTAGTCTCATACAAAAATGACTTTTGTAAAGCTAAAGATAAAAATTAAGAGTCCAAGTTTCAGCCAACGGAACGGTTCATCTAAACTATAAAAGATTTCAAATCTTCGAACATAAAAGGCCGTCGTCGTCTCGTGCACTGTGAGGACGTCTGATAATCCTGGGAGGCCGAAATAAAATTAAAGAGAAAAAAAGTTACGGAAAAGAAAAAAGTTCTTTCGGCAACAATGGCCGGTCTCCGCGACAAAACACATTGCCAGGATTAAAGGAGTTGAAGAAAGTTTTCCTCTTCGCTTTAAAGAACACTGGAGACGAGACATCTTATAAACGTTACGGTTTATTAAAGACTTTTTTTTTCTTAATTCTTATGATTCAGAACTGGCTACAAAATACCTAAAAAATTAATGAACTTAATCTATGTGAAAATTTACACCTACAAATTACAGTATATTACGAAATTCTTTAGTAGCTCTAAAATTTAATCTAACTTTATCATAATACGTTCATTAAAATTTGATTTCCATATACTTACTACAATCAGTTGATTAACAAACGTAAATACTGCGCTTCGAGGAGTTGTAGAACTTACTCCATGTTATGTTTGCCTAGTACTTTGCTTGGTATAAATTGATTTCACTCAAATGAAAGGCTTGAATTGCTACTGTCCAAATGTATTTTATTACATTTATAAAAGAAAGATGTTTAAAAAAAACAAGGCTTTTAAACTGTATAGTAATCTAAATTAAAAGTTATTTCTGTAATAGTTTTTCTATATAACATTGTACTTTCAAGTTACATCTTTTCATTTGTCTTATTCGGAAGCTCTGTTTGCACGGACCGAAGTTCCTTCAATACCGCGTCGAGGAAAAGGAATTTTCTATCAACAAAAAAAGGACAACGGATCAAATTGCGTTCTGTAAGCAATACTTTAGTTTTAGTGTTTTATTGATTTTACCGAGTGTCAAATTCATTCAGGAACTAAAATTTAAGGTATTTTCTTGCGCACTTCACTTGTGACATAAAGCAATGCAAATAACATTCTAATTTTATTCTTTCCATTAACATTATAATGTGACAATATTAAAATTTCCAAATGTATATGTGGTACAAACTGATTTGATGTCTCTTTAATTTAGCATCTATACAAACACCGTTTTATAGAGTCGTTTAAATTTCACAAAGCTATATACGACCTTTACTCTCGTGTAACTTTGACTCTATCACTGAAGTCTTTTAATTGAAGCGTGCTGTTTTACCGACGCAAACGTGAAGTTATAATTAACGAGTGTCCAATTTTGTGCCGAGATAATTTAAGGTTTGACAGCGTTTAGAAAGGTCCCGAGGCAAAAATGACCGAACGCGTTTCGGGTTTACCTGACGATGTGGCTTTGCTTAACAACGCTTTTATGTCAAACTAATACGACCAACTTGTATTTTGACATTAAAAGTTGACAGAAAAAGTTTATATCGGAGGAGCAGTTTGTTTTATCGAGTTAACGGTTTTTAAAAACTATTATAAATGAATATAACTCTTTAATGAAAAGATTGGTATTGTTTTGTGAAGTTATATCTTCATTCATGCTTCAATATTTTTCATAATTCCAATGAAGCCTTCGAAAGTTGTAATTCGTGGCGTAAAGTTAGAGCGCTAGTTATTCATCCAAATTACAATAAACCCACGCCGCTCGATTTAATATAAACATTGAGCATTATTATTTTCATTTTCCACCAACTTTGTACAAACTTGGCTCAAACATTTGTACAAATGTTTGATGTTTACCAGCCGTTGTAATTTTGTTTATCCGAATGCTTAATGACTTTAAAGGATAATCCGAAACGAAAATAATGGAAAAGGCTGCTTCATTGGCGGGTAAATAACAAAAGTTATTATTTCACTTATTAAATCGCTGTGTGTTAAGTCGTGAACACAATCTAATTGCTACTGTGTTAGCTATCGATAATAATGATAATGAAAATTAATTTAAAATAAACTCTAGAATGTTTCAGTATTATTATTATATTCCTATAGCTATGTTTTTTTGAAAGGAGGGTTGTGGTCTTCCTTCACAGTGACCGGCCAGCTATCAATAAAGTGGCAATGGGTGGGTCCCAGCGCTCGCTACACTGACAGAAGGTGGACAGCAGAAAACACCAAATGAAAACGCTTACTACTACTAAAGGTTACTAGGAATTGTTAGCAGATGCATCTTGAACAATAACCTAGTAATATTCGAACTGTTTTGTTTTATTTTATTTTACTGACATATTCATAGTTTTATAGAGGATGTAACTTGTCCGAAATAAAGATTATTTTATTTTATTTATAGTGATTCAAAATATTTAGTAATTGCAAAAACAGTAAATAGGGGATTTTTTTAAATTTTACTTTTGTGGCATTTTTATTTGACAATATTTAATCTATCAGTTATTGAAACCTTTTTTCTTCATTTACTATCTACTTCTCTTCTCATGTTTGAACATTCATAAATCCTCTTTACTCCTCATTCAGCGGTAACTAATTGTACAGTGTGAAATTCTAACATTAATTAATACGTATAAACCAAAGTGGAAAACGTCATTAGTTAAATCGCCAAGACTCAAGCTCACTCCCTAAGGGCCGGTTATACTGGACATGTAAATCGTACTACAATTCTTTACCGACCCAAAGGGGTAGTAACATAGCCGGAATTAACCCCTTGTAAATTACCAACAAGGGAGTGACTAATGAAGAAGTTAAAAAAGTGTGTTCAAAATGCAATGTATTTTACTCTTTTTTGACTAAAAACTCGCATCAATAGTGTCTAAAGATTATATTAACCAAATTTAGTTTACACTGTTTTCTTACTTCAATACCCATGTTTAAACTAACAACTACAAATCCCTACAATAACCAATTACCCTGAGTTGCAGAGTCCTAATTTTAGTCCTCCATTCATTCCCACTCTTTTCTAATATGAAAACAATGGGAAGGGGAAGTGGATTTGACGCTGAGACGCACAGGAAGGGGAATTATTATCTCTCTGTGCACCCCTCCTCCTTCGATTAGAGGTAGGCAAACCATGTGCAATTGGGATAACTAAAATCAGCCTTTGCTTCGCTTTTTATCGAATTCAAGTGACCTTTTGCTCGTTTGCAACCATAAAGTATAGAAAAAAACGTAGGTTCAGTATAAATACTAAAAACCTAAAACATTAATCCTCGACTGCAACGATACTCTAAAATGTACTCGATCCTTGATTACTTTTGATGTTCTGATGCCTGGATATAAATTGTACATTTTTGTTTCCAATTCATTCAGGAATTGGTAATATAGGTGAAGAGGGTAGTCTGTAAGAACACATAGGCTACTTTTGATCCCGGAAATATAAAAATAATACGGTTCCCATGGGATACGTATTTTTTAACTGTTCATGATATCTTACTGAAATTTAGCTCAGATATAGAGCATTACCTGGAATAATAAATAGCTAAGCTTTACAATACGCGCGGACGGAGTCACGGACGCCAGCTAGTAAAAAATAAAACAATGTGCGTTAAATAGTAACTATTATAAACAAATTCAGTTGAAATTCCCACACAAACTTCGCCTTAAGACATCTTGTAAATCCTTCAGCATACATAATCGCTTGCGAGATCGCGCCGAAAGTACTTTTAAAAGTAACAAAGTGCTGTTGTTATGTTCACGCTTGAAAATTTATAAACCGAAAACTTTAACACCTTGACTTGGATACACCCTAATGCATAATGTATACTGATACACACTTATTTAGTTTAGTAAGCGCTTTACACTTTGTTACACCTAACTTTTCTTAACGCTTAATTCATTGAAAAATGTTATAATATTTTAATTGACCATTAACCACTAAGTAGGTTTGACTTTTCTTTACATTTGATAAGATAATCCAACATTTTAGTGCACATTTGGTCCAAAGATGAATGATACGCTCTAGCCTTGTAAGTATGGCTCTGTTTAACAGACTTCCAAAAGAACAGTTTAACAGTGGTAGAGCCCGTTTTAACATCATCGAACGAATGGGCTGGCTCGCCCGGTGTAATACAACTAGCACACAGAAGACATGCGTGAAGTGGATGTTATTCCACGTTTCGCCTGATGAGTGTGGTGCCGGAGACCTAATTTTAGTCTTATTACCCTTCTCAGCCATATCTTACAAAGTAAGGATGAGAAGGGGAAGTGGACTTGAAGGAAACGTATAGAAAGAGGAAATATTATCTTTCAGTGCGTCTCCTTTTCCGTCAAAAAAAGGTAGGAAATGCATCTGCAATTGCGGATGGATGTCTAAGGGTAGCGGTTACTTCGCTATTTCAGCAACTACAGGTGGCCGCTTGCTCGTTTGCCACCTTGTTTTTTTAAAAAAAATCCTCCCAAAAGAACACAACAATATAATTACAAATATTTTGGAACCTGTTTCAACCTAGGTAGGAACTTATATGTAGCTAGATATACGACGTTTCAGATAAAAATGTCATTAATCTAGCTCGGCCGACACCGACTCCGAAATATCAATATTTGTATAATATTGACATAATATAAGAAATTAGGGCAATTATGACGTTTTTTTTGTTATTTTTTAGTGCATTTTCATTTGAGTCCCTTTTTTTGTCTCGTCAATGAGCCTGTAACCACCTTCTCTAATCTTTATATAATTAATATGAAGTTTTGATGATCATCTATACGTATAAGTTAATGTTATATATATTATAACATTTACCATACATGCGTGACACTATACCCGTAGGATATAAGCAACCGTAAGGTATTCGGATCCTTACATCCTTATATTCATTACAATTGTAAATGAAACAGTCTGATAAGAAACTAGGAAGTTTTAGTGTAGGGTCGCTAATTGTATGGAAACCATCCAAACAATTGTCAAGGCCTGGGAAAAGAGCTCGTCAAATTTAAGTGGTCGTAGACTGAACACTCTAACGTATATTGCCTGTAAAATTATTACACTGTTATCTCGTAACGTTTTGTTATTTCCATGTTTAATTAATTCCATTCAAACACTGGATAAAGCTCACACATGTTTGTGATATTTCATAAAATAAATATTACAATCGGTATTTTTGTGTTCGTAACAATGTTTTAAATGTAACGAGTTTATTACGGGCACAAAAATCGGATTACACGACTTTGGGGTAAACGTAAAATAAAATTAAGTCGTACGAGCGTATTTACTGCGTACCTATACTAATATTATGGAGAGCAAAGATTTTATTGTTTGTTTGTTTGCATTGAATAGGCTACAGAACCGATTTGCAAAATTCTTTCACCGTTGTGACGATAGAGAAGCCCCAAGTGCTATGGGCTATATTTTTTTAATACTGCGAGGACGAAGTCTCAAAAGCTAGTCTTTGATAGCAATGTTACAAATCATAAATAAATTGTCTGAAATAAATGACGACCAGGTGAGCATCTGAGTCTCATGTTATTTTGCACGTGTAGCAATTTTTATTCACTTTAAATTTTAAAAATATTTGTAACTACTGAAGTAGTACCTAATTAGCTTTAATGAATGAAATGCCGACGCAAAACATCGCACTAAACGCTTTAATAGCATACCATTTGTCTATTTGACGTCGCATCCGCGTATTTAGCGTGTTATTAATTGGGTCAGTAGAGAGCAAGCTCCATACAGCGCGCAGCAAATCACAGGCCGCAATTAAGGAATGAACCGCCATTAAACTCGCACCTCGTATCACGAATGCGCTTGTCAAAGTATATCCGGGGACTCAGCTCGGCCATATATCGCGTTCCCTTTGCGACCGACGTCCAACTTGGAGTGTTACACCTAGTACTAACGCTTGGTATAATTGATACGCTTAAGCGTTTTTGTTAGACACTGAAAATTTTTATTGTTAATTTTGTTAGTTAACACTAGGAGATGAAAAAAGCAGACATGATGTGTGCTGAAAATTTTTAAAGATTTGTGTATCTCATAGTCTACGATATCAAGTTTATTTTACACGTGTGAAATAAGCTGAAATAATTGTTGTTACTAATAATTCGATTTTCTATTTTTATTGGAATTGTCGGATCAAAGAAATTTAAGGTTCCATGTAGCTAATTCAGAGATCTCATGTCTCGCACCGATCAGAAGCAGAAAGTGGGGTGTTCCGCGGGACATCTTGCGGCGGGGGCCTCTTGATTTATCTGACCGTAGCAGGCCGCAAACTAGACGCCTCTGTATTTATTGCCACAATAACCCGATTAATTCTCTCCGACGGAGTTTGAAGTCGGGACAGTCCGCTAGGGGCCGCTGTGACCGCACTCGCACCGCTTATGCGTTGGTACGGTCTACTTTATTGTGTCCACGCTGTAAAGGAATTATTGTGGTACGCTACGAGCTTAGTTTTATTGCGGGCAATCGAGTGCTGTTAATATTTGGTACGACTGTACCCGATTATTGTTGCTCTGTGTGAAATAACTGTTACTGCCGTGGCTTAATATTCGTGCAGGGTGTTATTGCCGTTGAATAAAATTACATAAAACTCTATGAATATTTATAATACACGTTCCATTTATTTAACACCTTCATGATGCTTAAGCAAATCCTTTAGTTTAATTTTGGTAATATAATAGTAGAGGCATTCAAAGAAGCACGGGGAAGAAACGGTCTTAATAAAGTACCATCACTTAATAATCAAAATTAACATTCACAAAAAAAAAATCAGCTATTTTAAACGAAAAATCATAAGATATAAAGTACATAACTATAGAAAATTTAAATTTTTGGATTAAGAAAAAACAAATTAAGTCCAATGAAGGTGACCTATTTGGCTAGTTAGTTGGTTATTTATTATATGAGCGGCAAGCGTTTCCTTGAGTAGTGGATTCAATTCCATTCATCAGGTAATGCGGCGCGGTCACGCGACGGGTGTACGCACCTGATTACATCATTTGCTTCAACCGAATCTTTTGTATTTGGCATGTCGGACGAATATAAATCCACTAACTTGAAACTTGAGAGTTTCACTTGATAGTGTTTTGTTTTTATCTATTTGATCTAACAAGTGTATATAGATATACAATTCTCCTACCGATCGAAAGTAAAACCATACAGTTTTGTATTCTATCGAAAATTGTGCCTAAACTCCAAAATAACTCGTTAAACTTATTGATATTCCCAAACTAATCTACTGAACTTAACAGTTGAATGAGCAGGGAATCATGTTAATCCCTTCCGAAACATAAAGTCGATAGGTCAGAACGTAATAAGCATTATATAAATGCAAAAACTGGCGTTGTAATGAAATCAAGTGGAACTAAACGTCGCTCGGCCCCCGCGCCTCCATTGCCTCCATTGTTTCGGGTTAATACGGCCTATGTAGGTCACACTGATAACAACATTTATTTTATGTCCCTTTTATGGACACTGCCGATTTCTGTTAGTTTGCGTACGGAAATATCAGCACAATATACAAGGGAATACATTGTGAGATTCAGAAGATTTGTTCCAAACTATAAAACTTGACGCTTGACCTCTTCTCTAGATTGGATGTAACTAAGGGCTTATTTCAGTAGTATTTATTCAAAAGTTTTTAACAGATTATATTACAATAGCAATAAACGTGACTTCTGTAGATCTCCATATTCTGAAAACTATTAAATCTGAGTAATTTTTATATAACAACCAAATTTATGAAAATGTTACAATAATTTATGTTGTTATTACAACTTGTTTTCATTAAATAACTAATAATTTTGTCAGACCTCAAATTCCAACGGTAAATCTTTGAATCGTCAGAAGTGAGTCCTCACAAAAGGCGAGGCCGTAATTTCGCTTCGCCTCGCGATCCGCAACCTTTTATTAAGTAGACACCGAGTCGACGAAACAAACAGAGACCCGAAAGGGTCCAAAGTTTCATTTCGACGGTTTAATTCTAGCGGAATCTTTGCCTATCGCCTTTATTGCTTTCGTAATAAAGACCTAAGTGTCGTTACAAGCCGCGTTTTCCGACAACGGGGGCTTTAATCAGTTGGTTATTGCGGTGGCGACACGACGCAGCACAGCGCGGCACAGAGCGACACAGCGACCGCGCGCCGGAGAAGGTCGGACAGGATATTACGAAGCCGCAACGTCACAGGCATCCGTGTTTAGTCGAAAGCTAAATGAGAAATAGTAGAATAACAGAGGCGGACGACGCCTTTTTGCTTTTGACTGCTCTCGACGCCCGCATTCGTCGAAAATTGTCGCATTCAACGCGTCCAACACGGTGCAGCGGTTTGCGCACGCGTTTTTATCCGACAACAGATGAACGAGTGAACAGTACATATCGCCAGACATAATGAAGCTTCCTTTATTGTTAACTGCAACGCAGAATGTTCGTTCGTTTCATGTTTATAGTTTAAGTTTAGTTTAAGATTTTTTATTATAAATGAGTAGTTTTGGAGCTTTTTCAATATAAATAATCCAATCTTATCTTTTTAAAATTTTAGAATAAACGTAAAATACGTAAAAATGCACGTAACTTATCAAATTAGAAAAATGTTTATTTACGTCTATTAAAAGTACGATATTAGAAAGCATTATCCAAACACCATCTTCATAATAAATTACCAAATCCATAGATATAAACACGGCTTGAAAACTCCGTCCGTGAGTACATTAAACTTGAAACTCTTGTAAATCATGTACTAAAATGTAATATCTGTGATATAGGTGTATACCAAAGTCGAATAATCGACAAAACTTAGCCTGATATGTATCTGCTGTGAACCCCTGTGGGCCATTAAGACAATTTATACACGTGTTGTTAGAATTTACTTTAATGCGGATACACCGCCGACTGATTAATCTGAGGTGGAGTGGTTACGTAAACCCAGTGACAGACTCACGCAATTTATTAAAGAGGTACTCAGACAAGGGTAACAGTAATATTTTATTAAAGTGAATAAAAATATAGATACGTGTAGAAATTGAGATTAGGCAGAAAACAGTTTTCGTCTAACAGTTAAGCTTTGGCGTATTTATAATACATACTCTTTGGTTTGGTCTCTCTTGTAAAAATTTTACATTACGTAAATATAATTTTACATTTTCTGGTACGTAATAAAAATTTGCTTTCTATATCATATTTTTTTTAAAGTTGACGTATACCAGTTGTTTTCAATCCTATATATGACATATGTGTAATAAAATGTAGTACAAAGAAATACTATTATAGTAATTTTTAATTTTACCAGGAGATAATCATGTGTTTACATAACCAATTTGTAATTATCACTATATTCAACTTTACATTAGAAAAATGTTGGTATAAAAATATGAAACTTATCGAACCAAAATTATGACGTGACTGAATTTGAGCATCAATTTATAAAAGCATCAACCCCGACGGGCGTTGTGTATCACCTCCCTAAGTGCTAGCTAACATTACTCGGCTGTGTTATACCCCTGATTAGCAAGCGAGAGGAGCCGGGCAAACATCTTAGTCCCCCCGACCTAATCTATACAATACTTTTCGCGTGAGCCAAAGATTAATGTCTCACCATTTTGCCCCAGTTTGTTTGCTATGCACGTACAAGTCATAAGGCAAAATACAGTTTTTGTTTTGTACTATATACTCGCTTTTAAAAACATGTATATTTAAATTATTATTACTTTAATTGGTTCGCTTGTAAATAAAATAATATTTTCAGTATACTTTGTTGAAGAACAACTGTTTGAATAAAAAACAATTCCTAATTCAACTAGTACTCGAGATTTTATTTCGTTTTTAAAATATTCGTCGTTCAAAATTCTATTTAATAGAGATATCTATAATTTTCAGCTTTTAACGAACCTATTTTCTAAATACATTTCTCTAAAATCGCTTGTTCTATACACTTGGACTATACAAAGCAAAAGACGTTCGCGAAATTAATTGTTGCGTTTATGTCACGCGCACACCCCACGGTTTTGCTTTGAAAAATCATCTCTCATTGTACATGAGCTCAGAGATTTATAGCCAACGGACTGGCGCATGAATCGACTGCGAGTTTCAATATCACGCCGAACGCCGTCGAAGCCATCACTTTTCTTTCCACTTGCACGACTTCAAACATATATTAAGACATTTCTATCTGCTTAAGCTGTAAAAGTTTTGTATAGAAATCTCAAAACAATCCATTTTATATATGAAAAAGCTTAGATGGATGAATGGATGTTTGTTAGAGTTTGTAGCCTAAACGGTGGATGGATCTCGATGAAATTTAGAATAAATGTAGATGATAGCCTGAAAGAACACATAGGCTACTTTTGAACCCGGAAATGGTTATGGCTCCCGAGAGAAGCGTAGTTTTTTGTAATTTACTGGACAATTTCGCAACCGTTCATCATATCTTACTGAAATTTTGCACAGATATAGAATATAGTCTGCAATAATACATAGGATATTAAGTTTTATTTCAAATATGCGGACGGAATCGCGGACATAGTATTGCCACTAAGTACTTTGTACTAAGTACTGAAATATAAATAAACATAACATTTAATGAAAAATACTGTATTATCCAACTTTACGTAAGATATCCTTTTTCGTTTAAGTTTATGTTTTTTATAATAATTAAATATATATAAATTAATAATTGTATTTTATTTTATTTTAAGGATATTAAATTGTCTATCATGCACAATTTATTTCAGTTAGCTAGTGTTTTTAGCTTCCGAGATATTCAAACTTTCTTAACCGATCCTTTATTTTTGGTCATGGCTGTAGTTATACATAAAGAGAATCATTGGTTACATTTCCAATTTCACGTAGGTATACCATAAAAGCGAAAATTTCACATTCAATGTGTAACGTAAATATACCTGGTCGGACCGGGACGTTCGCAAAGGGTCGGCAATAAAGAAGATTAAAACTATAGAGGGTGCCACATTACCCCCGCCGTTTGGATTCGGAGGCTCAGTATATCAAGCACAATTACCCCCGGCCGGGCTAAGGCTTCGGCGCCACACATGACCTGAAAGTTCAGCACTTCATTACAGAGCTATCGGTAACCCAATTTTGTCGGCGGCAAAAGTAAAGCTCATAATTTTTGCCGGCGAAGTTTTAATGTATATGACCAGCGGAGACGTATCAATATTTTGGTAGAGTCCTTACTATAATTTACTCTTTTTTATCCTTAGATCTCGTATAAGAAATAGAAATGTATCATGGTTTTTTTTTTAAAGTAAAGTGAACTTTTGGGCGACTACGTCCAAGCAGATTTTATAAAAGAATCTTAAAAAATAGCCTAAATCAGCCGGAGTTAGTGTTTCCAACAGTTAAACAATTTTTCAAATCAGTTCACAAGTTTCTTAGCCTATTCATTGCAAAGAAACATATAATTAAATCTTTCTTTATTCTAATAATGTAGGTAACATTAAGACCAAATGTTTTATTTCTGTGATACGGTTTATTTATTTACCGCATTAGAATTTTCATAGTCTTAAAATTAGTCATAGAATTTTTCATTAAAGTTTGTACTGAATAACCATTAGCATACTCATTCTTTAGTAATGATTTTTTACTTCATCTATTGTTACATATCTTTCCAAGAATACGAAAGCATTTTAAATATTGTAGTTTTTTTTTTATAATATAATACAAGGTGGCAAACGAGCAAACGGCCACCTAAAATCAATGAAATAGCGAAGTGACAGTTACCCATAGACATCCGCAAGTACAGATGTATTGCCTACCTGTAATCGACGGAAGAGGAGAAACATTGAAAAATAATATTTCCTCTTCCTATGCGTCCTCTCCTCCGTGAAGTCCACTTCCTCTTCCCATCCTTCTCTTATAAGAAAGGGGTGGGAAGAGGAAGAGGACTAGTATTAGGCCTGTGGTGCCACACTCATCAGACGAAACGCGAAATTGCTTCCACTTCACGCTTGTCTTCTGTGTGGTCGTGGTATTACACCGGGCGAGCCGGCCCATTCGTGCGAAGATGTTAAAGCCGGGCTCTACCACTGTTAAAACTGTTAATTTATCTCTATAGATATACATGATTATTTTGTTATATTACTAAAAAAAATATACTGTAAAAATAATATTGTTCAAGCTCATATGTTTGTCATCTGTAACCGCAGTTTTTCATATTAAACTAAAACCCATGGGTAATAAAAGATAATGATGCGTTGTTGGCAAATCGCCGACATCGTTACGACCATGTGGCCAACCTTTTAAACTCCCGTTGTGCATTCAAATCTAGATTTATTTAAATGGGTGGACCTTTGATTGCGACGAGCTCGCTTTATAGCACGGCTTAAGTCTGCGGTCGACAAATATCTTAATATCTTAAGCGTACAGTTTATATTTCCGTGACAAGTAATTTGTGTCGGATTGTATTTAACCCCTTCTGTAATAAAGAGGATGAAAGGTTTTGAATGATTGTTTCTTTTTTTACGGCGGATGCCTCGAACACGTTTGATATGATAATTCCTTTAATAGGATGAGAGCATTACAAGTGTGTGGTCGTGGGCACGCATTTAGATACTGAATACTTAATGTTGATTCAGTCAAAAACTCCAAGCCCGTTAGTGTCTGGCTACTGCCCGATTTAAAACAGTATCCATTAGACATCAAAGAAGACACATTTGTTTCGAAGTTTCGGCTCCGTTTACTTATCGTGCGAGTGCTTGATGCAAATATTTGTGATTATCATTTTGATTACATTTTTCTTTTATAGTATACTAGATTTCGCCCGCGACTCCGTCTGCATGTAATTATAAAAAATAACTGACTGAAATATATATATATATATATATATATATATAATGTTGAACCGTTCGCGAATTATCGAGCAAATATGTAAACGAAGAAAAACTGCTTCTCCCTCAAGAAAAGTAACTATATCCGGGATCAAAGTAGACTATGTATTCTTCCAGACTATCCTCTGCATCTATGCCAAATTTAATCGAAAACCATTCAGCAGTTTAGACGAAAACTCTAATAAACA
>JAAOEG020000028.1:9724505-9747114 GCA_011763625.2 Papilio bianor | reverse complement strand
GCCAAGGATTTGTAGACGTTACTTGTCTCAAAGGCACATTAAAGCGGTCACTTTATCCGCTCGGCCGCTTGCCGCCATCGTGCTTTCCTTAAACACATCACATACAACATTAAATTAATTTATTTTGCAATAAAACATTAACTCTAACTCTTAGAATATTATAAAAAATTAACTGTATAAGGAAAACAATTATTTCATGGTTTATTTCGACCGCACGGAATTAAAATAAAACATAGAATCCTACAAGTTCTATGTCTGTGTTAAATTTCAGTTAGACATGTTGTATCGAGATGTAAATAACATTAAATTACGTAACATTCGGGAGCAGTGTATGTTTTCTTCTAGCAAATTCTCTACATCTATGCCCGTTCCGTTACGTTCCGTTCAGCAGCGAAAAACTCTAACAAACCTATTCATCTAAAATGTCGCATTTATAATATTATTTTGATTAAGATTAATAATCACTTAATGATAATCCGTATGAATTTCTAGTATTTAGTTGAGTTCATATCATGAATCTGTCTACTATAAATATAAAGCGTTGAAATAATAAAGAAAATAGAATGATGACAGCAACACTATATCTAACTGAAAGTAGTAATAAGTCGACAGTAAGACTTAAATTCCCATTTCAATTATTGTCTGAGCTGGCTCCACTCCGTAGAGACTTGTCTCGGCAATCGTAAGCGACAGCGACCTCTAGCGACACCCGCTCTTGTGTAAAGCACTAATTCATTTTCTCCTTATGTAATTGCACCTAGATATCCCAATGATAGTTAATTGTTTGCTTTTGTTTATTTGTTGTTACCTATTCCATTTAACATAAGTAACTCTTCATAACGCGTTAAGAATTCTCTTTAGATGTTTGATTATAATAAGAATACTGTTATAAGCCGTCTGTAAAATATAATTTTATTAAAATGTATATTTTAATAATATTGCTACTTATGTTTAAAAAAAATAATTAACTAATACGTTTACATTTTATTAAGGTAAAGTTGAATAAATTATAATTAAAAATAACACCTACCAACGCCAAGCAAATTATAATATCTGTTTGTTTAGAAATTATAAGTTATTAGCAATTTACCATTTTTACCGCGATTACCCCACTAAGTAGCGTCGGAGGCTGTACAAACATATCGTTGGTGCAATATTAACCGCGAAGCTTAATCGAGGCTCGGAGGGAATTAGCGAGGGGAGGCCGGGGTGAAATAACACCGCTCGCTTCAAGTTTGCTTAGCAAAAAGCTGTCGTGTAAATGTCTTGTGTGTCATTTTCGTACTACCGCATAACGCAAATATAAATAAAAAAGCCAAGAAATAATTAAATCATACCTAAATATTTATAATTTCAATGTAAGAAATAAATTTTAATCATCACCTTATATTGTAACTAGCTGTCGCCCTCGACTCCGTCCACTGAGAATTAAAACAAAGCTTAGTACCATATATGTTATTTTAGACTATATTCTATATCTGTGTAAAATTTCAATAAGATATATTGAACTGTTGCGGAATTATCAAGTAATTAAGAAAAAACTACGTATCCATCGGGCACCGTGTTACGGTGTTACGGTATATTCTTCCAAACTATCCTCTATACGTATGCCTAATTTCATCGAGATTCATTCATCCATCCATCTTCACTTTCTCATTTATAATTATTATTAGGATTAGGATTAAATCATAAATAATAATTCTTTACGTAAAATAATTAACTAGAAATTTGCTATTGTTGGTAATTACAAAGTTAGCTTACATAGCTACCGAACACTAGCTTGCTCCAATTAATACAAAACGCAAATAGCTTTCAAAGAAGCTAGCAAAGTAGCGTTCGAGCGTCGCGCGGTCGGCGACGAAATGAGTAAAGTTTACGGCATCATTATCGGCGCGGGCTAACAAAGGGCAAGTCTTTGTCGACGAGCAATTACCCGCCGCGGCTACAGATAAATATTGCCGCCTCAATTGTCTGTGACGCACTTTCAAAATCCAAAATTGTTATCATGAATGACTCAGTTACTTGAGTGTCTTGGTGTACGATAAAGTTCGTAGCGGCGTAGCAATTTCGTAGCACAATTTGTAGCGGCTTTTTATGATAAATATGGAAAATTCGGTCAACTACGCATACTACTTTATAATTAAACAATGGCTTCATTTTACGCTTCAGATCTGATACCAGAGTATTATGACATGATAATCTATACGTATAAAAGTAATGGAGTGTCTGTTCGTAACATTGAAATAACCGTTTTTTTTACTATTTTATATTTGAATATATACACGGTACATACACCAAAATTTTTTTTTTTACAATTTTTGTATATCTGTCTGTCTGCCTGTCAGTCTGTTTATTCCGGCTAATCTCTGAAATGGCTGAACTAATTTTGACGGTACTTTTACTGGCAGGTAGCTGATGTAATAAGGAATAACTTAGGCTACTTGTATTTTAGAAAAATAACGCGCGGACGAAGTCGCGGGAAACAGCTAGTTGTAATATATAATATAATTCTTGTAAGGAAGAATAATTATTCTTACATATTATAATATGTACGGCTTTAATTATATGCTAAATTATCAATTTAAATATCAACTCGTCCAACTCTTCGCAATAAAGTAACCGCGAGCATTAAAGAGACTATCAAACGTCTGTAATTTCCATTCGCAATATTCTCTGGCAACAATTTCGACGCCGCAAATTGTACATCTTTGACCGCGTCCGAAGCAGCAGCGGAAATGGACGAAGTCGCTTCGTTAGGGGTCAGATTGGGGCCTATTGTAGTCGGGTCGTAATCGCTGCCGGACAATGGCCGATGACGCGACGTAATTGTGCCTAAATAGTAGCAGTTAAAACGCCTGCGAACGTTCACTCAGCTCCATTTTAATTGCGCCGACCTAGCGTTTGCAGCGAGCTTAATTTTTTAATAGACTACCGAGCACTCTGTATAATGGATACGAATCATTGTTTCTTTAACGATGTCGCTCGTGATCAAGTGGGCGATTCAGATGAACACAGTATATTAAAAAAATGTATTATACTATAAACAATATTCGATTGAAAGATTACTAAGAAGTGAAGCCAATTTATATTATATTTAATATCTATCAAAAAAATGCTAAATAAAAGATAAAATGTAAGTAGAGTTTTAAATATAAATGAAACGTCTAATCTTTAATTTAATTGTTCAAATGAAATCGTAAATAATGCATTAAAAGTAAAGAAAGCTTATCTTAAAGTAGTCGCATAAAACTGCTTTAGGGAGCGATGGTCGTCGCAAACGAGATACCACTGCGAATGACGAATTCATTACAGAGAGTCACTACATCAAGTTGGATATGATATCGTTTAACTGATATTATTTATGCTGAGTTATGTTTTTACAACTAAACTTCACTTGCAATGGTAATAGTGTGCTAAAAATATCAAAGGTGGTAAGCAAACAAAAACTACAAAAAACATTTTATAATTCAACATCCACAACTATCATAATTTATACATTTGTATTAATGATAAAAATAAATGAAATATTTCGAAGTTTACAGTTAAAGATGACAATTAAATCGTCTTTAAGTATTTTTAAATAAGGATTTTCAACCGTTTCCTTGTTTTATATTTTGCAATAGTTTTATAAAGGTTTTCGAATACTTCGCAAATCACTCTGTAACTTGCGTGTATTTTACTCGATTTTTACGCTAAAGTTTTCTATAGAGGCCGACAAAAATAAAGCTTGTAGCGTTATTGTTTGCATTTCCATTGCAATCCATAGTATTTGAAAATTGACAGGCTTTATCACTTCAGTACGGTTTTGGAATAAAAAGTTAAAAAAATGCTTTGAAATGTCGATGACCTCAGAGACAATTATTATAGTTCCACTGCAAAGATATATTAAAAGAATGATGCTTATATTTTTATACTCTAATTAATCTATCGGTATTATTCTAAATTCCTTTGACATTTCTTGGAAAAGATGGATTTTAAAGCTATCAGACACCGTATATCTATTGTCAAAATTCCAATTAAAGGCATTTAAAAATGATAGATTTAATCGCCTAAAATGCAGCCGATCCCCACTGGGGGAGAGGTTTTAAAAAAATAATTTGAGACAATTTCGACAAAGCCACAATTTCACGGGCGCGTTGGCGCGAACCCGTGAGTGTTACAATTTAATAGAACTTCAAAAGGGCTGCTGATTCCGCCACAATTCTATCAGCTTAGCGCGATATCCCCGGGCATTACGCGTATAAAATGCGGTTATCGCGTACCTCCCGCTCTCGGGGCCGCCACAAAGGAAGAAAGGGGAACGCTTGAACATATAAAACGCCAGTCAGACTGTAACTAAAAAAAAATCAATTCCGATGTACACCGCTCCTTTACTGACTTCATCTCGGTAAACTTCGTTCGTAGCACGTAATGTACGATGCTTAAGCGAAAAGTCAATTTTAGTTACGTCCACGTAATATATGAACCGGGAAACGCCCGTCTGCCATCTCTATTGAGTTCTTAAACGATACTCGTTGAAATGTTGTAGTATAACGCCGCATTTTTCTACTAAAGCCAGTCACTTAATCACAAACTGCCTACTCTTTCGCTTCGACAAATAAATACCATTTTTCTCGAGTGTAAAGTTGTCTGGGTATTTGTAAGAATTGTCCAAATTTAAAACGAAATATTTTAAAGTTTCAAAAAGAAAAGAGTAATACTCCTTCAGAGCCTTACTTGTTGCTTAAAAATGTTCTTCGCGGAAAGACTTCGAAAAGTTTTTGAGTGTTATATTTAATTTACCAATTGGGTCTCATCACATTAATCTTTGGAAAAAAATATCTACAAACATATATATATGACAATATCGTAAGTTAAAAAACAAAATAATAATAAAAAAAAATATTTACACCATAAATAAAATGTGTTCTTAATTAAATTTAAAATCCGAACAGTGAATATGTTATTTCGCGTCAACTAATGAAGGGTCTTAATTAAAAAAGCTGGTGAGTGCGTCTTGCGATCTCATCCAGACTAATTTACAGTCCATAGAGAGATCAAGGCTCGGATTATATTGGATTACCGTAGGTTGACCTTTTTAAAAACTTTACATCGCATTAATTGTATTAATTAAGACGAACAGGTATAATTAAAAATGTTGCTTATTTAAATTATTATTAATTAATACGTTCTTGTTACATAGAGCAAGAATATCTTATAATTTCAATACATTTATTCTCGTAACATCAAGTTTACTTGACACCATAGTCACTTCCAATTGACCTCACTATTTAAATATTTTGTTACAATTTTGATTTTGTTATACTCTTTATCTTCTTTCTTCTTCTTCTTCTTTATCTTCACGTATTTCTACACAACAACAATACTCTAAAATTTTCTTTTTAATTCTACTTGTTTAAAAGCCAAGAACAATGAATCGCAGACCCGAAGTATCAAAATACCGTATCAAAATGCCCTTCCGTGACCTTTGAAGTGCTTAACTGTATAAACAATACCAGCTTTAAGCACACTTCTTAAGGTCAGTAGTTACACACAAATATTGATCGATGAAGGCAATACGAGATGGTGTAAACAGCGGCGAGTGGCCGCTGTCACACCGTCGCGACGCGTTACGCTGACCGAGCACTTCCTCGAGAGCACACACGCCACGGTTTTTATATTCATGGGAAAATGTTGTCTGTTTTACAACATGTTTTGAAATATTGATATATGTTGTGGTCATCCTGTCTATTGACATACAACTTCAATGTTAGCATAGTAATAACTTTACTGTTCGTATATCAGTTGACGTAAAACGAAAATAACTGAAAAAATATAGTTTCGTACAGGCGGTATGGAATTATAAGCTAGCCTTACCATTCCATAAATTGGGATGAAATACACATATGTAAATAGTGTAGATAGTACATATGTAGATAGCATATGTAGATAGTAGATAACTTTAACATATTTTGAAGATTTTAAAGTGATGTGATTTACTTGTTTATTTTTAAACGACCGGCAAGATAACGCGTGAGGGGCACATTTGCAGCCCCGTCCACGCCCCGGGCGTTCTTAAATCCAATCAGAGTGCCGGCGACGGACACTGATTGCTGACGACACTTTATTACTTCGGTCGTACTAGTGTCAACCTGAGATAATGTTGATATTTTAAAACAATGTATTTGAAAAGATACTTTAAATGTATTCTTAGAATTTTAAAGTCGAGAAATTTTGTGATTGTAAGTTCAGGGTTTTATATTCAGACAGCTTTTAGCGAATGCTTTTTTGTTATTCCTATGACTATCTGTACTTGAAAATATCATCAACATCATCAGCTCATACCGTTACCACTGGGGGGCTCGGAACCTACTTTAAGTTAGGGGTGCCTAGGCCTTAGTCGATCGCGTTGGCCCTACGCGGGTTGACTTCACATCTTTGAATTCCTTCGCAGATATGTGCAGATGGCATCACAATGTTTCCTTTATCACAAAAACGTCGGAAAATTTATAAATGTATTAAATATCGTAAAACGAAAAACACATTGGTACATGGCGGGATTCAAATCCAGGATAAGCAGATTATAATTCGAGTTTTTAACCCATAAGGCACCGGCGCATCGATGTTGGAAATATGTTAATGTCTTAAAAATGATTTGGTAGTCTTTTCACCGTTTTATTGACATTAACGTATGTAAACTTCTCATACAAGTAAAAGCCAGTTTTCATTACCGCCCAAGCTCAAAGTTTATACGAGATAAATATTTTTGTTTGTGTCAAGCGATCGATGGACGGCTTACTTACAACACTAACGCAATCTGTGTGCGCCGGGCACGCTGGGTACGTTGGGTACCTGTCACGTGCCACGTCCTGTGTGTTTTTGTGATCCGACTTCACGCGTGCTCGGCTTACGTGAAAACTGTTTATTTGCGAGCTTTATCGAGTTTTATGTTCGTTACTAATCTGGACACAGTTTATGCTACTTTTAATCTTACATTGATTAAGTATATGTCAATATATAATATATACCATATTTCATAAGGTAAGTAAAACCGGTATCAGAAGATTGGCAATTGTAATCTTTCTTCTAAATATCATCTAAACATTGTAGAAATAAAGTTACCGCAGGATTTTGGTAAAATTTAAGACCCATTTTGATTTTTTTTTAAGTACGTCTTGTATGCAATACCTAAAACACTCTGTTGGTCTAAAGTTGAACTTAACTTTTACCTTCTACGTCGAATGTACGCTTGTATGAAATCCAAAAAGTAGTAACAATACAGAGCGCGCCTACACGAGTATTTCATCAAAACTGTTCACACCTTTTGCACGAATTTTTATGTTTTCATAAATTTCCTCTGAGATCAATATTTTATATTCACCGCCGCGGGCCGAATGGGGCCTTTTCGCAACTTCGGGTTCCACCCCTTTCTCTTTATTTATTCGGTTGTAGCCCTCTCGAGTTCTACTTGCTTCGATCTGTATCTCATCTTAGTTATTGGTTATCTTAGGCATAACATATTTTTAGTTTCGTAATATCTTAATAAAATACAAAAATATGTGATTTCAATATAGCTTAAATATACACTTAAACTGCCACCTTAGAAATATTTAGTAGGCACTAATAAGTCCTGTATTTAGTCTTTAGTCATAAAGAATCTAGGCTTAGCAACTTCTAAGTAACCATTAATCAACTTTGCGTATGAATTTAAGTGCGTAAATATTTTTCTTTATAGACCAATTTTACTAATATCATAAATGCGAAAGTTTAGACGGAAGGATGGATGGATGTTTGACAGCAGGTATAGCAAGAACGGTGCAACGGATCTCGCTGAAATTTGACATATATATAGAACATTGTCTAGAAAAATACATAGAATAATTAAGTTTTATTTTAATTCCGTGCCGACGAAATCACGGGTGACAACTAGTATTTAACTAAATATTATTGAACGTCAAAAATATTAAATAAAATTTACGCAGGAATTCATTTGCCCGGATTCCATATATCACAGCATATCCACGAATGACAAATTCTCGATAGTTGTCGATGCGCATTATCAGTCGACGCTGGCTATAATTTATTTGGCGGAGTAAATAGGATTACCAGCGGGTTGTGGGTCATTTTTTGTGCGGACAATGCGAGGGCGCGGGCTATCTGTCGACCCACGACCTGCGCGTATTGATTCCCACGGCTCTTTCAATATTTGTGCGAGGAAAATAAATGTTACCGAATATTGTACAGTTACTTCGCTTAGATAGGCTGCAACAATGCTTTGAATTCTGTGAAGCGTTGTCACATTCGTTACATCCATAGTATAAAAACATCATTTCATGTTATGAATTACATATTTACATTACTTATTTTTTTTATATTTAATGTTTTCCTTAATTTAATCAAGGCTTAAAAGATCTTATTGTAATCAACAGATAATTATTATCATGAACGATACGTATAGCTGATATAAATTCGTAAAGCTTAGAGAAAAAAAAACAATTAAATTACCGCACAGAGGTCCCAGAGGATCGGCACGAAATTTCCACTCACTTAAAAAATAAATCTACAAAACGGCGATTATAACGTTGATTCAGACTTACTGAGTATTACTAGTTTTGTAGTAATACGTAGCAATTCGTAGCAATTTGTAGCACTAATATTAGAGTGCTACGAATTGCCTGTCTCGTTTATGTATGTATTTATGATTCAGTCACTAAAATAGATCTGAGATAGCCAGCAGACACTTGTATAGTGACATAGAGGAAATTATTTCACATTTCAGACCTGAAACACTGTCAGACATAGCACAAGTAAGAGAAACATTAGGCTGTGTAGTTTACCTAAATTTAGAAGTCTTTGTTTAAAGGCTATCTGCTAAATTTATTTTAGTACCTATTTAGATACAGGATATTGATGTAGACGACTATTCTTAATCGTAAGTATTACAAGCTATTTCCCGCAACTCCGTCCGCGCGGAAATAAAAAAAACTTAGTATGGAGTCTATGTCTCCTTCCAGACTATGTTCTAAATCCTCTCCAATTTCGACATCTCCTATCGTCCTCTCTCCAACATCCATTAATCCATTTATCAAAAATGTAACCAATAATATTAGTAAGATTTAGTCATAAATAGTGCAAGAATTGGATGTCAAATTTAATATTCAGTTTAAATATTTTACGTAGTACCGGTATCGATGTCGGCCATTTTGCGGCGATTACGTCGTCGTATTAATGACGTCATTCATCAAGACAAGTGACGTGTTGCAGCGCCGACGGATTTTGTATACGTTTTCAGGAAACAGCCTGTATGAGATATAATACGGCCGTTTAAATGTTTTAAAATATTAAGCTGATCACACTATTTATTTTAAATTTAACTAGCTTTTGTACGCGACTTCGTCCACGTGGGACTAAAGAAAACTTAGTAAGTACTGTGTGTTCTTCTAGACTATGCTCAGATCAGTTGAGCTGTTTTGTAGATACCTTCTAACAACATCCATCCAATCATACATCCATCTGGATGTTCGCATTTATAATATTAGTAAGACGTTAAATTACCTTATTTGATAAACCGTTTTCATGTCTTGTAGTCTATTGCTTTTACGTGTTTGATTTAAAAATATTATTTTAAATATTAGGTACATTTAACTTTGTATGATTGTTTTTTTTATATACCCTTTCTCCGCTATCATATTATTACTATTAATAAATGTAGCGTGTCGAAAACGTATCGGTGACAAGGATTTCAATGCGCCACGCTGTGAGCTCGATAATAAATGGATTTGGGAGTCGAACCCGAACAAAAAAATTGGGACGAACTCCATCAATCCTTAACGCGCGCATCAAATATGTACACGCCGGACCGCGGACCCGCGCCATACATCCGTGACACACCAAGCGTATGTAAACTTTATCTAATTTAATTCAGTATAATTTCTTGACAAACCACTAACTTGTAAAGAGTGATTAATATCTTAATCTATCATTAGCTAAGTATATAAGAGGCTTGAAGCCTTCCCTAAGGGGTGACTAAGCCTTAGTCAGCCACGCTGACCCAGTGCGAGTTGGTTGACTTCACAAATATCTTTAAGTATTTACCAATATGTGCTGGTTGCATCACGATGTTTTCCTTCCCCGTAAGAACGTCGGATAATATATTATTATTGTATACATATGAAATTCGAAAATTGTAAAACACATTGATTCATGGTGTTGGTTCGTTTGCAATATTAACAGTATATGGTTGTAATATTTTATGGTCGTGGTGTATCACCAACTTAGGCAAACCCGTTACCGATGTAACGCTCATAAAAAACCGGCCGTCCGGTAAAATATGGAGAGCGGATAGGGTTGGACAACCTCGACCTACACTTTTATATCCTATACCGAAGTGCGAGTTCATTCTGACATACACATATTAATACTAAACACAGAGTAAGTAAATCCATACAAATTATAACAGCTGTTTTTAATATTAACATCACTGCTATATCTTGTTTGTCATATTTTACTAAGACATTATTTAAACATACAATTCAATGCGAATTATATATATTGGTAAATTTAATCCTTAGATAATATAACATTGCCCCTTTCTAAACTCTGTAAGGTTCTGTTCACATAAACCGGTTTGAAGAACACAGCAGATTATTAAAACAATGTTTAATTTTCCATTTCACAACTCATTTTTTTGGCGATTATAAATGTGCTAAATATACTATTGCAAAAGGCCTACTAAACATTACTGTTAGATATTCAAAAATCAAAATTGAATAGCTACTAATAACTTAGAAAGCTCATAGAGCGTCCAACCTACTCGAAGATGATTGTAAAGCAAACCATAGAACATAGAAACCCGACCACTCGGAAACCTTTTATTTTGCAATCATGAAATATATCAGCGAAATTTTACGAATAAATTTTAATAAAAGATATATTTTAATATAAAATAATGAAAGACAAATATGTAAAATGCGATGTGTTGATTCATCATTACAGATTCCGCGTAAATACACTGAATTTTAATGCTGATAGTTTATTAAATCTTGTGAATCATTTTATATAAATTCTTTATATTGCAATTTAAAAATCCAGATGTATTTCCATAAATCTAGAAATATTTTTTTATACATCAACTACTGAAAGAGTCCCACATTTTTGTATATCTCTGTCACTCTTATAAAGCTTTAAAAATACAGTTAACTGTTCAATCCGATTGTTCACTCAAAACTGTAGTTGTGTTGCAGACTTTAGACATACATTAATTCTAATGTCAAACTATTATTGTATCTGGAGCTAAAAAATGATTTATCCGAAGGCTGAAGAAATGTATTTAGGGTCATCGCAGATATCGAAAGGTTTTGTCGTCTGTTTACTGTCAGAAAAAGGACTTCGACACGGACCTGTACGGGTTCATCTAGCGTCCGGGATCTATTTTCATTTGTCACTAAAATAGGCCTTTTTCACATATTTTAGTCGTAATCGAAGAGTTTCCAAATTGGAATTATTTACTCATAATATTACGTAAACTGCGTTAGTTAGTTTAGACGTAGTAAATAGTAAAAAAAAAATATCTATTTTATTGGAATAGATATTTTTATATGAGTCCGGCATTACTTTAATAAAATACAATATATCGTCAGACTTAAGGCACAATTATTGTAATTAATATCCCACCCTTTTTGTTGCGGTTACAAACCCCTGTATTAATTCATAAAAACGCATTCATACTATAATTGTAACATCTGGGTCCAGTTTTATTTAATAACATGTGTTTCATTTATTTATTCTGTCATTTCTAAATGATCTGTTACTAATTTATTTTTAATTCTGCGCGGACGAAGTTGCACATAAAATACAAAACAGCTAACATTTAAATCTTAACCATTACAGCTTTGCCTCAAACTTTGAAAGCATCAAGATAAGCCTTCCATTACAAGTTACCTTTGCTATCTTTGTACCTTTAGGAGCAAAGTAACAGTGGGAGGGTCGTGATGTGTAATAATAGTGTAAATAAATCAAAATGACGCTCGTTTAATCTGAGATCTCCGGCGACCTCGCGGGGGTCCTGTAATGCTGATGTACAATCTGACACCACGCACAAATGGATCACATTTGTATTTTTTTCGAATTGCAACCTTGTTATGGCGTCGACCCAGGATTCGATTCACAGAAATTCGATTCTGTATAACGAGTATTGTGTTGTATTATCTGTGGTACAACTTAACAGGATTTGTTAAATAAAACATGCTCACTTCGTTTAGAATAGCTGCATAAAAAATTTTGTATCTTACTAATATTATAAATTCCCATGTTTGTCACGTGGTATCTCCAGAAAAACTCAACAGATCTCAATGAAATTTGGCACATATATAGAACATGGTCTGGAAGAAATCATATGCTATTTGCTAAGTATTTTTTTTATTCCGGGCGGACTGTTTTTGTGAATGACTTGTCACTGTTTGGCTTGAAGAGGCATTTACAGCTTCACCGGGCTTGTTCGGGCGGACGTAGTACAGGGCTGGTATCTATTTAGTTAGTAACAAATATGTTTTTTTTTATAAATACAATATTTATTAAGGCTAAAGAAACGTTGAACATCAATCACAATACTGACAGAATCGTTCCTTGAGGAAAAACACTTAAAAGTTTCGTTAATATACGACGCTATGTCTGTTTTGGGTACAAAGGACTCGAGCACACTTGACCCCCGATGTATAACTCGCCCGGGGTTACTGCTAACTTACAAACATCTCTTTATATAATTCAAACACATCTTAGAGTTAAACAATCTTAAATAATACCAATAAAAGATGAAACCTGCAGTCGGTTTTACAAAACCGTATGACGTAGAATATATTCTAATTTTTGCGTTAAAAATTATTTAATTATTGCCTTCTTTAAAAGTAAAAATATGCCTCTAGTTATTCAAGATGGCGGATAGATGTGGGACTTTTGCCGACATTAATTAAAAAAAAAAACAAAACATAATTCGTAACACAGCGAGAGTCCAATTTGAAGCGATGTACAAATTGTTACAATTTGACAGTTCATTCCATAGACCAAACATCGTAAAAAAAAAGGTAAAAATTGCACGACCCGACAAATTGACTTTTAGGAGATAAATTACGGCCAATAAAAGGATCTGGCACATTGCGCTGTACTTTATAATAACCGTAAAAAATGTTAACACATTTGTTACTGATTTATTATCTCATATTTGTAATGTTAAACAAGCGTTAAACATCTTGTTATAGTTACGACTATTTTAGTTTCATACCATACGAGTGTCGGTGGCTCAGGAGTTAAGCACTTGCTTGCAAGTCCTGGGTTTGAATCCTCCTTGCAATAAATTGTTTTTCGAATATAGAATTTCATATGTACTTTAATAAGTGTGAAATCAACCAGCACATGGCCAGCGTGTTTGAATAAGACCTAGTCAATCCTATATTAGGTTAAGCTCTAAGCCCTTCTGTGGAGACGTATAGTGAGCTAATGAAGAAACATACCTTCTATCTGTTATATTAATGTGGAGAATTCTTTAGCTAAAAGCTAAGACCAGTTTGCGCTTTAATTATATTTTACCAATTAAAACCTGTAGGTACTTCAAACAGACTTCAATAACCCTTATTTATTTCATACTATGTAATAATTTTTGATCTTGGTTGAGACGACACTAGAGTAGGAAGCACATCATTAACACGCGCTGCTTAGTTCCCGCGTCGATTATCCATGCCGTTTACTTCCAATCCGCTGGGGGCATAACGGATACTTGTCCGCCGAAGAAACGTCCATCAAGACCGTAATTTGGATATATGCGAAATCCCACAGCTATGGTAGGGTTGCCATATGTGTTGTGTTAGTTAAGGATATTTTTTATGGCACAATTTTTTTAATTCCAAAATTAGTAATCTTTATTAATTTCAAATTGTTAAAGGAAAGATATTTAAAGGATTCATAACTTGTACTAATCCTGTATTTTTCTTGTTATAAAACTAATACAATCCCTAAAATTATAATACTTCAAAGTTTAAGATGAATAATCGAATCTTATTAATATTATGAATGTGAATGTTTATATGTTTGTTTATCTCCAGAACGGCTAAACGTGTGTCTATGAAATATGGCACATATGTAGAGCATATTTTTTTTAAAATTCAGCACGGACGGAGTCGCATGCTAAAGTAAGGGCTTCATCATGTTCGAATTTTTGACAATTTTAATTACAGTAGATAAAAAAGTCGCTTCTTTGTCTACCAAAATATAAAAAGACAATCTGCTCGAATTTAACACGATGGTCACTGTATGTATAATCGCGTAAGCTCAGTAACCCATGAGGCCGGCCAGAGGCGTGATCATCAATCTCCATCAGGCGTCCTACGTCCGCAAAAAAACCTATGGAAATATGACCGTTTCCGAGCGAACGCCCCTCGCCCTCTACCCTTCGCCTTACGCCCTTCGCCCTTTACCACTGAGTATTTTAGACACATTATAGTAAGCTATTATTAAACACGCTTCAGCGTATAATTAAAAAAAGATAATGGTATTTATTATAATATTCTAAAGAGATGCAAATACTACACATTTTGTTTGACAATAGCAGTAGCTTAAAAAAATCCATTTATAAAATAAACTATCATTTATTTTATTTGGATGAAAATATAAAAACATTCAGAGGATCGTATTTTTAAAACTATACCAAATCTCAAACGGCGAAAACATTTGACAGCCAATTAAAATAACAAATTAAAAACGTTTTTGAAATGTATATAGGCCGTCCTTTGTCTGCGATCACTCTACCGATTGTATGAAGCGATCCGTAACACTTCTGTGATAGTCGAGCCTCGCTTATTGTTAGCGACGAGCAACAATTATAACAAAGAAAATTATACAGAACATTTGCGAAACTCCTAAATCTTGAATTGTTCATTAACGGAAGAAGGGATTGGTAACGAAGACTTTGACAAAAGTTGCTACAAGTAAAGGCATCTATACACCTTCCTGAATTGTACTTTGTAAATCTTTTCCACGTTTAAGTATTATTATACCAAATGACACCCAATCTTAGCTAATCACCAAAAAAGCTACTTCCAAAATGACTATTCAAACAGTGACTTTCACTTTCAAAACCCAATTTAAATTAAATTATGCCTAGATAAATATCCGAAATACGTCCCCATATAAAGGCACTACAACACTACATGTTACTGTGCGTGACACCAACGGCAGTGTAAAGAGGCCCTTACGATGAACGGCAAGCAAATCTCGTATTCAGAGCGATTTACAACTCAACGTGACGGATACGTGACGATTCAATGAATTAATTTGAAAGCGTCGGCGTCGCATGCAAATCGTACGCTAACCGGAATATCAAATACATAAGCGGCTGTCAGGAATTTACCATCGAATGATAATAATCATATGCCGTCAAATTATTTAGTTACCTACATTTACTTCGTTAACTTAATTATCATGTAAACATTTCAAGCGTTGTTAGAAAATAGAACCAACTAATGCTATGCTTTCTATAAAGGCATTGCTTTAGTACTTACGACGGTCATAGTTATTCGATGCCACTATTAATATAGTTTGTTCAGATAAACTTGTGGTTGGCAGGAAATGAAAATACATTACACATAATAGAAAAACCACAGATTATAAAACTGTTAACTTTACGACGTTAATAGTATGTTTTTAAAAACAATATGAATAGTGATCTATCCATCTTGTAGATAAGATTCCGCATCAAGTCTAAGGTTAAATAAGTATCTAAAGATTAACTTGGTAGGAGTTTTGTTTGTTCCAGTTCGTAATGAATGCGTAAGATAAGGTTAATTGAGGCAAAGTCCTTATCAGACATCTTGGCGCAGGTCGCCTGAAACCTTCAATCGAAAGGTCGCAAGGACTTTGCTCTGTTTACTTAGAAATTCGTACTTCGTTTATCTCAAAAGTTCATATGATCAAACATCGATCAAATTAATTTAAATAAATAAAGTACAAATTAGTTGAACTAGAACTTTTTTGTTACTCGATCTTAAAATAAAATAGCAAAGATTAAATGCGTTTTCAATGAAATATCTTTTCAAATATCCGTTCGTAACCCACACGTAGGTTTTTCCACCGAGCCCCGCTTTGATGGAATTCTTTAAATAAAGAGGGCGCTTATGCGTTCATTTCTTACAGCGCCCGATTTGCACCTTAATATCGAAAAGAATTTGCCAATTTCCACGCCCTATCGGCGACCCCACGACACCTATGCGTCCTTGTCTCCCGCCTATAGGGTTGACAATGCAAACAAATAAAAAAATATTTTCCTTTTAATTTATTAATCGCTAACTTATCAACCAATCGCTCCCGACAATTTGAAAATTACGCGAAGTAGATAAATTAAATCTATGTCATTACGATGATAATAGATAATAATAGATAATAGACAGATTAATATTATATTAATATTAATTTTTAAAGTAAAATCTTACTAATATTATAAATGCGAATGTTTAGATGGATGGATGTTTATTAGAGTTTGTCGCCTAAATTGCTAAAATGTCTTGTGAAAAAATCTCTATGAAATTTGGCATAGATGTAAAGGATATTCTGGAAGGACAAACAAGGTACTTTTGTTCTCGGAAATAGTTACGGTTCCTATGGGATACATTAATGTTGTTTTTTCATGTGTACTCTATAATTCTGCAACGGTTCAACATACCTAATTGAACTTAGGCATAGATATAAAACAAAGTCTGGAATAACACAAAGGATACTAAGTTTTATTCTAATTTCGCGCGGACGCAGTCCTGGTCGCGGCCAGTTATTAATATTTCTGGTCCAAAATAAAGTTGTTCATAAGCTTTATTTTAATAATGCAAATATTAAACATAATTAATAACTGTTTGTGGCTACGCGATAAACAACACTAAATATGGTTTGATTTATTATTTTTTGGAGATAATCTCATTCATTATTTAATTATGGTTAACATCCAGCGTTTGTGTAATATATTATACATTTACTTAATAAATACTGGTATCATTTTAATAACAGACAATTATGAAAACTTGTTATTATTATATGTACATAGAAGAAAAATAAATATAAAATGTTATTCTACATTTCCTTCAACAATTAAATATTTCAATGTAGCAATTACTATAATAGTTAATTTGAGCTTAATTTGTTGTATTATTTTCAAGTAAGACAAAGAGCAAGTATATTTGGGACAACCCTGAAAGCTCCCGCACAGGATTCATGCAGGAATCAGTCAGAGACGTAACTGCACTCTCCTCCGACAGCTAATTTCGTCGGCCATTTTACGTGTAAGTCGGGCATCCATCACGCAGCCGCTCCACGGCTACTATCGGAAGATTCAATGAATGATAACGACACTAATAAATACGGACCCGCGCCCCGAATCACCCGTAATTAATTTAATGGATTTGGACAAAGAAATATGTTGGAGTGAGATAGTGAGATTAATTAAGTCTTAGTATTGTTTTGGGTGTAAGACGCTCCATTTTACGAGCTTTAAAGTGATTACTTACAGTCTTCAAAAGTTTAATCATTACGGGATTTATTTTTAATGCTGTAATATTTTAAAAAGAAAGGTAAAAATTGGTTGAGGAAATAGCTTCCATTCAGCCACGTGTACAAAGGCTTTCTCTTGTGCAACTCAAGTAGGTTGTGTCGCTTTTTTTTCACCGGCAAATACTAATGAAGGGCGACCGGCGGCCTTTCTAACGAGCTTGCTTGCACTTTACTCTTATCATCGGCTCTTTAATCTTTGTACATTTGTTTGGAACGGATTAACAAAGAGTATAAAGTATAAGTTTTGGTAGTCAATTTTAAATAAGTGAACATAGATTAGTTGCGACATAACCAAAAAGGAAATATGCCTCATCTTCATTTTTATGACGACTTATTATTTTCCTAACACATGATTCAAACATAATGAAATCGTAATTCACACAGTATTGTGTGTAGATAATATTTGTAATTAAGTTGTAATTAATTATCATTGACCAGTAATGAAATACCTCAAAATAACTATGGTTATTGCGTGAACCGAATGTAAGAGATGTAACAATTCAATTAGCAATGTACACAATACGGCGGTTACGATGAATTCGGCCATGGTTATTACCCGCATAATACCTCCGTGTACTCATCAGCCTATCAATAAGGTACGAAACACTAGACTTGACAATTAACACTTTACCGACCGATAGCTTATTAATCAGCTTTTTATCGCCATTACCTACCGACCAATATAATTTATCTATATCTATAGGTACATATAATAAAATTGGAATATATTCTGTCTATCTGTCTGTTTGTTCCGGCTAATCTCTGAAATGGCTGGACCGATTTTTACGAGACTGTTGAACCGCTAGCAGTCGGTAAAGTGTTAAAATATACAAGTCCATAAACGTCATACCAGATGAGAAATCATTTTTATTATACCTATCTATGTTTTTAATTATAAGAATCAATTTTAAGGTAAACCCCCCCGGCCAATCTAAAATGTATTCTCCAGCAAAAGTAATTTTTTGAAGTAATAATTGAATGTTATTAAACACGCAAAACCGTCGACAAAAAGTCTAATAATGTAGAGAAATCTTATCATCATCTACTGTGCTTACGTCTTACAGATAGCACTTAGCTAGCACGTCAATTTATTATGTTTTGCTTAGTTTTCATATGAAGATACAGAAGTTTTACCGAAGTTAATGAAAATCTTAAACATACAAAAACTGTAGTGTTGCCTCACCTTGTAACATTTTCGGAATAAATGTGGTAGTGATGCGGCGCTCGTATCGGGCATAGGCGGAATTGAAATGTGGAGCAAATCGATAAACTTGGTGAATGCATCACAAAGCGTCCGCTAACTACCTCATAACTACGTCACAATTCATACGAAAATTTATGAATTTCATTGAAGTAAGCTAACAAGAAGTATTGATACAATGATTATTAAAAGTTCATTAGATATCAATCCTTGGATTTGATGCATTTTTTGTTTTGATTACTTTTAATTTAAAGCTAACCTTCTTTTCTATTGATTTTCGATATGATCATTCATTACTGATTCTTTGGTTACAAGATTATACCGTTTAATAGTTATTCTTCTGTTTAAAAGAACATTTCCTAATTGAAGCTAAATAAATACAGCTCTGTGTCTTACTTCTTACTACTATTATAAATGCGTAAGTTTAGATAGATGGATGGATATTTGTTAGAAGGTCTAAATCTACAGAACTAATCAAGGGATCTCGCTGAAATTTGTCATATATGTAGAACATAGGCTGGAAAACACAAAGGCTGCTTTTTTTTAAAAACAACCGGACGGAGTTGCGGGCGACAGCTTATCTATATATAAAAGAAAGTCGTGTTAGTTACACTATTTATAACTCAAGAAAGGCTGTACCGATTTGGCTGAAAATTGGTGGAGAGGTAGCTTAGAACCAGGAGACGGACATAGGATACTTTCTACCCCTCTTTTTTTTGTTATTTTCTACGGTTTAGTCAAAAATAAATAAAGTCAGTCACTATAAAACATGGTATTACAAAAACGCATCTGACATCGAATAACAAAACACAAATGACAGCTAAACGTAATATGAATAAAAATTTATTAATAGTAAATTTTGTCAGAAATCAATAATTAGTAATAATCTACTAAGTTTTTCTTTATTACGCGCGGACAAAGTCGCGGGCGATAGCTAGTAGATAAATAAAATAGTATTCCATTTATTTACATTGTTCGAAAAAACTATTTAAATACAAAATTTTAATTAAAAATTCAAGTACAGGGCAAGTTGTATTAGATTCTAATATTCTATAGATATTCTATAGAGTCAAATAATTAGAAGGTTATGCAAATATTTGACTGTCTGAGTCCCCAGACAGTCGATTAACATAACTGGCCATAAAAGTAACTCTGGTACCCCTTGCCTTGCCGTCCACCTGTATCTTGGATAGCCGCAACATAAATTAGTCCAGGTCGCGTGTCCTTCCGACTCAGGCAACATCGACTCCTTATCGTGCCCGGAAACCACCCAGTAGATTACTCTTCACCTTACTTTTAAAATATACTCTCAAACTAACTGCACAACGTTTTAATTCCTTTGCCGTATCAAATCAAAGAAGCTAAGCTACACACTAATTTAAACTCTAAATTGGAGAGTTCAAACCGTTTGTGTAGCAAGAGAAATCGCAACAACAAATGCGGTAACGTTGCCAGTATGTCGACATAAATAAAGCTGAGTGTCCTTTAACGAACTAGACGTTGACATTACGACGCTAATGTGTAACTTTTGGGGCAAAGTGGACTCTATTCTAAGGAATTTAAATTGAATTTCCCTCTTTGTGTTCAGCGGGTGGTAAATGAAGGCTCGCATTTAGCGGTCTTGGTGGTAGTGATATGGGTGGACTTCCTTTGTCTGGTAATCTTATCGGCGTGGCAAGCGGTTGCTACGTGACATGATACATTGCGCCCTCCATAGATTTATATACACCGCTAATTGTATGTTTATTCATTGTACACCGTTCTAGTTGATAGCGTCGAATATTGCTGCCTTCCTTAATAGCAACGGTTCAAAGTAGTAATTAGTGGTTTAATTTACTACAGCTTTATAACATTGATAAATGTTTGTTTTCTAGTAATTAATATGGAGTTTCATCCATTTAAATCAACTTTACATTTTTATGTTGCATAGATGTGAAAAATCTAAAGAAATAAAAATCTAGTCACCATTACATCATAATTTCTATATTCGACAAGTTTCACAAATCGTAGCGAGGGCCGGCGGTAATTTCCTGCAAGTTTACGAATAAGGAGGGCATTATCGAAGAATTGGGAGGACATTAAAGGGATTCCTTGCGGCGCTTCGTCTTATCTATGGACGCGAGTCAAACGGGTCTGCATAATGATAATTATACTACGAATTTTAATCGAAGGTCCTTCGAGCCGGATTCTCCTTATCTGCTAATGTCTCACAGTGATTGATGAGCCCTGTATTTAAATACACGATCATTGAGGTGCGAATCAAATGCTTTTGGTTCTTTGTACTGAAGTAAATTGGATCAACTCTGAGCTGTTATGAATGGACTTTATAGAACGTGTATACATGGGGGCAACTCAAAGGGGAAATTTTAATTTTAGAAATGTTAAGCATATACATTGCTTATCATTTATTAAATTGTAACGTTAATATTGATTTCAAATTATATCATTTCAATACTAAACTTAGTCTGAAATATAGTATTTTCTTAATTAAAACTTGACTAACATTTATAGATAAGTTCCGATAAGATAAGTTCTTCACTGTAATGTTTTTAATGAATCTTTCATTTTATATTCTCTCATTTCCTAACTGCTCGGTGTAAAGGTTCATAAAAAATACATTCTATCGCAATCATTATCCTATAAAGAAAAACCGTACGAACGCTGGGACTTCAATCGAAGTGAAAAAGACAAAGAGAGTCTTCGTCCCAAAGGTTCGCAGTGAGATGCGAGGCGCGCCATTTTCGATCATCGAAAAGTTTCCATAATAGATTCATCCGCGACTCGATTGTTCCGCGATGAATGGCCACTAATTAAAATGGAGTCACAAGGAACGACCAAGTTCTGGATTGTTCTCTAGCTATAAATCGTCGCGCACCTCTCCTATATAAATATTGCTCGAATTTCACGGACCAACTTCGGTGCTAAATTTAAAATCGAAATTTCGTGAATCGGTTCTAGAGATGTGAGTTTAATGTGTTCGCACGTTGCTCTGCGCTTATAATTAATTCAATTCGGATGACTTATGAATATTATAATATATGTGTTTCACCTATTAATGGTAAAGTTTGTGCTCTCGACTTTTGTTGTTTGATTTCACGTACATATATTGCTTACTAGCTGTCGCCCGCGGCTCCGACCACACATTATATCACTAATAAGTAAATATTTATTCTAAAAGAAAGAATATAAATAATATAATGTTTTAAAAGATACATCAACCAAAATGTCTCTCAACCTTAAAGTACTTCGCGTGTACATACAAGCAACATTAATCACTGAAACATTTTCCTTCTAAACATTTTTACAGTTCACCACGCAACGTAATTCCCAACAGCAAAGTTATGCACACCTGATGAAGATAAATTAACGTTTGTAGCACCATTAAAAAGGGGGGTAGATTCTGAATTGTCGAAATTGGCCTTGGAAGGCGGGTAACGAGTTTAAGATGGTCGGTGACGGGACGCCGCAGATGTAACAGAATCATCCGCAGACGAGACTCGTACATCAACGTCTCAAGTTATGAAACAAACAGAAAAGAGATATATGTTTGACAGTGTTATTGTAAATCGCACGCTGTCATGTGCACGTTTGGTTCACTTCAACGCCGCCATATTGGATAATGGCGTATAATATTATTGCGAAAACAACTGACATGTAGATGTGATCGAAAACTGATTACACTTCCATTGCTTTTATTTTATGTTTTATGAAGTATCAAAAATGTTGAATAAAGCAAAGTATCAATTCAAATATATTTATTTATTACAAAAGATTTGTAGCTGATCATACCACGCAGCATCAGCAATCGAACGCGAAAGGAACATTCGCCGTCTCACTCCCACGATGCGG
>JAAOEG020000028.1:9701683-9724405 GCA_011763625.2 Papilio bianor | reverse complement strand
AAAAATAGCCCATTTTTGCCAAATAAATCATCGTCGTCAAAACCAGAACTCGTTTTAATCAGCTACATCTCCTAAAGATTTAATATTTAATGAAACTTAAAGTTTACCGATGTTTTTACATTACTTTTATTAGAACTCAACTTACTTTCTTAAATTATTTACACTGGCGGACTTCAGTAGAGCGTACTTCTATGTTCCAACTCCCCGCGTGCTTCCAGTAAGAAATCACTTTGGATCCGATCGAGCTCGGCCGCAAATGACCCGAAATACACTCCTTTATCTGCCAATAAGTTAGCGAGCTTCGGTTCCTTGAGTCAGCTGCCACATGGCTCGGGGCATATAAAAACAAATGTACCGGAACTCTTATTACCTGACAGGAAAGCTAGTTTATACATGTAATAATACATTAATGGAAAAAAGTACTAAAGAAAATGTAAAAAAACTACTTTCACTGACGTAGCGAGGTCTCGGAAACGTCTCAACAAATCCCAAGACGACGTTCGAAATCGTGTGCCCTTTTTAAAGTTGAGACGATTCGGTTAACGAGTGTCGAATTCTTTGTCCCGGGGCCTCCGCAGACGTATCGCCCCCTGGAGGTGGCCCCGGTAATTACCGGCCATTACAGACAAAGGACACGATTCAGACGATTACCATAATTCCCATTCCGACGAGATATAAACGAGACGCGTTTTGTCGGAGGCAGAGGACTGACGTGTGTATTAATGACTACGCTTGTCCTATTAAATTAGGCGGGAGAGACGATTTAGTTTTTCATTGGCGACGAGCTTAGTAGATTGATAGGCGTTGTTGCGCTACCGACGCCATTTTGTTCCGCCTCACAAACAAATTGCCGCATTTAAGTCTCACTTATAAAACTTTTTGAATACTACCTTGTTAAGTACGCTACAAAATTAACTTAACAAATATTTCGAATAATTTAATATATGCTGTAGTATTCATTCATTCTATTTTATAGTCAAATTATTATTATAGGCTTTTGCTTTTGATTTATAGTACTAACATAAAACATTAACTCTCGAAGTTTTCTATTTTTCGTCGGGTAACGTTAAAGCAAAATCATTAATCTCTAATTACTAGAACGGGTCGCTTCAAAGGCTGTACAAAAGCCGAGCGATATTATACCCCCGCCACACCAGATCGCTTTCTTTTCGGTGAGCCGAAAAAAAAAACAACACAAAAACCCTTTTACAATTAATTGAGTTTTCTTGCGGTTACATCGCCCGCTACAATAAATTAATTAACGCTCGAAGGAATCCTTAAAATTTGTGGGGGATCAAAAGTTGGCTCAAGACTACGGGGGTAACAGTTAGGGGCCATAATACTTCGATTTTCCATTAGCTTGTATTAGCGATGGGAGAGGCCTCGCCCCGTATTAGCAATAGCTACTGATCTAATATATTTCTTTTATTAACTAAGTATCCGAAACACGCGATTCTATTTTCACAGGATGCTATTTGTTTGCCCGCGGCAGCAAGGTCTAGCATGAATTAAGTTTTTGTCAAAATCTCTTGATAGGTCTTAATATTAAAAATGCGAAAGTTTAGATGGATGGATGTTTGTTAGAGTTTGTTGCCTAAACTACTGAACGGATCTCGATGAAATTTGGTATATATATAGAGGATAGACTGGAAGAACGCGTAGGCTACTTTTGATCCCGGAAATAGTTACGGTTCCCATGGGATATAATGGATTTTCTTTTTTCATGTTTAACTGTATCTAAAATTTAATTTCCACCTAAGATATAGCACAGCTGAGCTCAGTGTATCGCAAAATATAAAATAAGTTTAGTTCTACGTATTTACAGAAACTTAAACATTGAAGGAACATTTAACTAAGTAATAATTACCGCTGAAGCGTTTTTAAAACCAATTTTAAAATTTAACTTCGCCCAAGTTTGTTCTTAAAATTTTAAAATTAAAAGCCAAGTATCTTAACGTCTTTTAAAATTTCAAAGACAAGTCGTCTTGAGCACTTGAATTTCGCTTACTTTATACGTTTATCAAAGAAGTACCACTTAGACTTATGTAAGTTGAGTTAGTGTGTAATTAGAGTTTAACTTTTACACGTTGATAACTTAAGCTATTTTTTTGTTTTACTCGATGTAATCAGTCGTATGAGTTTAATTTGTTTTGTTCATTCAAATATTACAAGATGTATTTTTGTGTCGTGCGCAGGTTGTCTGCTGGAAGGGTCACGGCCACCGCCCGATGTGCCGCCGCGCAACCCCACCATGCCGCGACTGAACGGCCGCATCACCGGCAATCCCGCCGACCTGGCTGATTTCGAGCCCTCTTGCCTCGTGCGCACGCCCTCCGGGAACTTCTACGTACCCTCGGGTTAGAATTTAAATTATCACTAATTTTATCACTACAATACTTTACTTCTACTTTCGTGGTCATATAACATGACTTTTACCAATACAGGAGATATTCAAAAGAATCCGTCTATGGATTACAAATCGAACTCATCGTGCAGTAGTCCAGGCAAGCAAGAGAAGAGTACGTTAGAAAGAATGGAAAGAAGCGACCGTCATCCCGCATTCGGCGTGCCCGTACCCGTGCTCCCCGTGAGGAACAACTTGCGGGCCTCGCACTTCACACCCGCTGCTTCTCGATTCCATTTTAGAAAGGGTCTCTCATCTAGATGCTCCTGGAAATGTACTGCTATAGTATTCATAGTATTGTTCGTTCTACTCTTAGCCATTGCTTCTTATATGTCAGGTAAGCGTCACTTATTTATGCTATTTACTTTCTACTAAGTGTGTATTTTACTTTTATTTTAAGAAAAAGTCGTTAGTAGCCTGAATTTAAACGATTCTAACCTTTTTTTCTCTTTCCACAGCTTCCTATTTCGTCAACTGGTCGTACCAGAATTCTAAAGCATGTACAGTACTAGTTGGCGAGTCAACAGAGATTTTTCCGGCGTCTAAAGCGACAACGCTAGAGTCGAATAATAAATCTCTGTCTAAACCGCAACAGAGCTCTTCATCGGCCAGCTCAGGTAAAGAGAATCCTCTTGTGCGCCCTCGTAGAAGTTTAGATGGGCATGCTTCTTTGTCTTCTGTTTCTGCTACGGATTCTTCCACTACTGTAGATGTGCATGAGCTAATCACTACGCCTTCTTTAAGTTCTGTTAGCCTAGAGCATGGTGTGCCAGTACCCATAAACGATACGACTGGCGTCTCAAATGAAGATCACAAGGAAGGTGCTAAAGCTTCGGGGTCTAGCAATGTTGGTTTGTCTTCTAACAATGGTGATCTAACAAATAATAACACTACGCTTGATTCTTCGTATAACAATAATTCAACTTTAAAACCGATGTTTAAATCGAAAGACAATTCAAGTACAGGTTCAAAACCCAAAACTAAAACAGAAAAAATTAACATTGTAGTCGAGCAACCACTGGAAAATAATATAATCGGTAATAATAAAAATATAAACAGTGATATCGCATATGATCCAGAATCAATGCAAAGTGATTCGTTTCCATCCTTATACTCATACGGTGTACAAAAACTTCAGTATTTAAAACTATTAACTCAACTAAACGCAATAGGTGAAGAGTTGCACATATTTTCAAATGACTCTGCCGAAGTGGACAACAAACTAGAAAAGTTCCATTACGACAGTGCAACTAATCCTACAGTAAATATACAAACGACGGTCGTTCCAAAGGTAATAACAGAAGAACAAATAACTACGAATGTACCCGTAACAATAAAACCAATAATTGTTGAAACTCTTGCTCCCTTCAATACAAATGTAACCTTTGCACAAACTGAGCATGTTGTGACAACACCAGGTATGCCGAATACTAATACTGATTCAAACACAACTGTTACTGAACCAACAACCGTGCCTACTGAATCATCCACTATTAATATTGCTGTTGATTCGAAAACTCCAGATGTGATGTCTAATAAAAAACATGTTTTGATTAACCTGACTATTTCCGCTGATGATGCTGAAAGTTCATCTTATAAACCTCTATACTCATTAGCAGTCACTGTTCCTACAATGGGTGATTCGAACGAAATACCTACTGTAAAAATTACACCATTAGACCTGGAACCAACGATGCCAACAAATTTCAACAAGCCTGTTACTGTTCAAAGTACAACCAAAACTAACAAAGATTCGAGCATAAATACAGACTGGGGAGGTAGTTGCGAATGCTCCTGTCCAGTGTGCGAAGGCAACGCTGCAGATGACTTCTATGAAGATTCTGATTCAGAAAAAAGTACTACCGTGCTTTGGGAAAATACAGATATTAGTACCATTCCGAGTCCAGTATCTGGAGATAATGACTTTTCAACTACAACTGAAGATTCTACCGAAACTCAAAGTTCGTATGTTACCATGGAAACTACTTCAGAATTAGATACAACCCAAACGTCAACTGTAACTGATATGAGCTCAACAACAAATAGCGATGAAATAACTACAACTTTAAATGAAACAACTGTATTAAGTGGTGTAACAGATGATTTAACAACTGAGCCTGAAATAGTATCTACGACTGAAGCTCCGAAGTGTTTATGTCCGAAAGTTAAACCTCCACCCATCCTTATATTGGAAGGTGAGGTCATCAAACCTGAAACGATAACTTACTAACGACCACCTAAATTCATTAAAATTGACATCACGACAAAATCTTAAAAATAACTTCGTATCTAACAAACTAATTCGCATGATTATAAACGGGAATATGGAAAAGGATAGAGGATTCATTAGTGCTTTAATTACAACATGCATGTGCTATGTAGACTCAATTTAATAATGTAGAAAACATTTCTCTTGAGCATTTATTTCTTACTATTCATTTCCATCAAAACATTTGCATGAATTATTTAATAAAAATTTATTTACTAATTTTCTGATTCTCTAACATTTAATTTATTTTATAGGTGCGCGAACATTTCCAGCGCAATCATTCCCTCCTGATGGGACGACATTCAAACAAATTACTTTAGGTGAAAAATTATCAAAACAAATCCCTCCATATAGTTATTGGAACATGCAGTTCTATCAATCAGAAGCTTCGTATGTTAAATTCGATTACCTGATTCCCCGCGGTGCTTCCATAGGAGTGTATGCTAGGAGGAATGCTTTACCTACTCACACTCAATATCATTTCTTGGAAGTCTTAAGTGGATTTAAAGCTAGAACTACCCGTTCATCCCATGTAAGTATCGCAAAAAAGCATTAGTTCATTAGAATCTTGATTTGTTATTATTTTTATATATTTTTTTATAGCCATCAGTAAAGAAAGAAGTAACCCATTACATGGAGCAAGGTCATTGGTTCCTATCGCTATACAACGATGACGGAGATCCACAAGAAATTTCTTTCATTGCCGTCGTAGCCGAAGATATGACTCATAACTGTCCTAATGGATGTTCGGGGAAAGGGGAGTGTCTTATGGGTCATTGTCAATGTCAGGCTGGCTTCGGTGGAGATGATTGTAACGAAAGTAAGTTTTTATACATAAATGCGAATTATTGTACAATATTATTTTTATATTATAATTCAAAAGTTAAGATGATTAGATTTTTCGATGGATGTTTGTTAGAAGGTATTTCCCGAACGCTTTTTCAGATCTAGCTAAAATTTAGTATTTGAAAAACATAGTCCGGAACAACGCACAGGCCACTAATTAAGTTTTTTTAAATAATACCGCGTGGACGTTGTCACGGTCGACAGCTAGTAAAAGTTATAAATCTGAATCTGATGACTAAGATAGTAATATGTCAATATTCCAGGTGTATGTCCAGTACTGTGCAGTCAACGAGGTGAATACATTAACGGTGAATGTCAGTGCAATCCCGGCTGGAAGGGCAAGGAGTGTTCTCTGCGACACGATGAATGCGAAGTACCCGATTGTAATGGTCATGGTCACTGCGTGAATGGCAAATGCTCTTGTGTCCGCGGGTACAAAGGCAAATTTTGTGAAGACGTCGATTGTCCACACCCCACCTGTTCCGGTCATGGCTTTTGCATTGACGGCGCTTGTGTGTGCAAGAAAGGATGGAAGGGTATAGACTGTGCGACAATGGACAAGGATGCTCTTCAGTGCCTGCCGGATTGCTCTGGCCACGGAACATTTGATGTGGACACTCAGACTTGTACTTGTCATGCTCGCTGGTCTGGAGATGATTGCTCTAAAGGTAAGAAAAACTAGAGACCATTGTTCAAATATGCCCAATGTAATATTTACTGTAGAATGTAAAATGTTCAAAGTGGTTTGTATCAAAAATTTAAATGTAATATTACAGAGGTGTGCGACCTAGACTGTGGGCCTCATGGACGATGCGTTGGAGAATCTTGTATCTGCGATCAAGGATGGACCGGCGAGTACTGTACCTCGAAACTATGTGACTCTCGATGCAGCGATCACGGTCAATGCAAGAACGGAACTTGTCTATGTGTATCCGGTTGGAACGGTCGGCACTGCACTCTGGAGGGTTGTCCTCGCGGCTGCGCTGGCCACGGTCAGTGCAGGGTTGCCAACGATGGACACTGGGAGTGCAAATGCTTCGATGGCTGGGACGGACCAGACTGCACCACGCTTAAAGAACAAGTTTGTGATGACTCGAAGGACAACGATAAAGGTAAGATATTGTCAATTAATTTGGACAAATTTGCAGCGGAATACATGATCTTAAAGAATTTCAGATGAATTTATGGAACTTTTACTTCTACATAATTACAGAAAGAAATATTTCTTTCTGTAATTATGTAGAAGTAAAAGTATAGATGTATATATTACATCTATAAATCATGTTTTTCTTTTTATTTTCTCTACAGATGGTCTAATAGATTGTGAAGACCCGGAGTGCTGCCAAAGTACTGCCTGCAAAGGCAGCCAGCTCTGCGTATCCTCGCCCAAGCCCACAGATATTCTTCTGAGAAAGCAGCCGCCGGCCATCACGGCCTCCTTCTTTGAAAGAATGAAGTTCCTCATCGATGAAGGTAGCCTCCAAAACTACGCAAAACAGGAGACCTTCAACGAAAGGTGAGGATTAGATGTTCGATGTTATCTGTGATATAAATTGGCTAAAGAAGAATCATTTGACATGTTGATATTAACAATTTTGCGCTACTAACGATACAATGCCAAACGATTCTTCATTCAGGTGCTTTAATACAAATATGAAAAGACATATGTATTATATAAGATACGCAATGTTGTGCCCCAGTCAATCCTAATGTTTTATTTATTGATAATGTATCACCGTTTCGTTTCTTTTCCTTACACATCGTAATAAAGACGACTAATTCTATGTTTATCAAAGTTTAATGTAAATTTAACGTTTTCTTCGAAGGTTACTAAATTGGCACTTGCATGAACAAGGATTTGTCTCAGAAACTAAGCTAAGCACATCGCTGCTACTAACGTATTTGTATTTTCCTTCTTCCTGATTAACAATGTATCTAATGGTACTCATTCTTTGTCATTTCTCGTCTTTCTGCTGCGCAGTATGTTTTGGAACCACTTCAACACGAGGTAAGATCTAGCGAGACTTAGGTAGGATTGTGTGTGTTCTTTACATTATATCATAAAATCACTTATTATACTAACACGTACTTTGTACGATCTAATTTAAACATTGTCTAATTTATTTGTTTGGTGTTTGCATGAATTTGTTTATATGTATAGATACCTACCTACAATCGTGTCCTGTGATTTTTGTGTTATGCTTTTTATTTTATAATATTTATAATATTTTCACTATAAGAATAATATGTATGTATGTAGGTTGAATACGTTCAACCGAGTAATTATTCCATCGCTAGACAATTAATTTGGATCACTTTTTTGAGAATAGATTAAATTTATTATATCTAAAATTCAAAGCAGTAGTAAATATTTAGTATCTAATCATGAAAGTTAAAAGTTGATAGAACCCTCTTACCTTGAATAGTTGATATAAATGAACTTTTAATCATTTCTAGAAATCCTTTAAGTATTATAATATTTAGTTATCAGAAATCCCATTTACATAGTATTACTTTGAATTTGAGCACAGATTTATTAAATGCTAAACATCTGAAAGATAAACATGAAATAACTACATTAAAGTAATAATTTTCCAGTCGTTCGGCTGTGATCAGAGGTAGAGTAGTGACGTCACTGGGCTCCGGCCTGGTCGGCGTCAGAGTGTCGACCTCTACGCCTTTAGAAGGGTTCACGTTGACCAGAGAAGATGGTTGGTTCGATCTGCTGGTGAACGGAGGCGGTGCTGTGACATTGCATTTCGGACGAGCGCCTTTCAAGAGATCTACCCAAGTTGTGTTCGTGCCATGGAATGAGGTATGCACGATCATATTTTTTTATATTTTAATATGTTTATTTTCTACAGAAAATTCATCTTCCTCGCAACGTGTACGCTCAATTTAAGCATCCAATTATTTATTATTGTAGTGGCAAGGTACCGATTCTTCTGAAATCAAATAAAGATCACATAAAGATTTGTCTCTTCACTTTTCACATTCAAAAAAGTAAAATTGCATTATAAAAGATATAAATTTTAATTTCCTCAGTCCGTCATTTTCATTAGGGATTACTGTACGCTTAAAGAAAGTAAAATTAATAAAGCACTTGAACAGTTGCTTATCCAATCTCCAAAGTCCGCTGACGTTAATAACTTCGCAAACTTCATCGGAGTTCTTATGAAGCTATTTAATATTTTTTTCCGGTGCCGAAACATGCGAGGCGGCTATCAAAGAGGCATTAGGATTTTTCAACTCTTAATTTAACTTGAAACTTTATAAAGTTGTCGCGGGGTTTCTTTAGTTGGTCGCACAAAAAGGTAATGGCTAAACTAGTGACCTGTCCCCAACTTTGTCTTGTTCTTACAACTTTAAATGTCTTTATGGTAAACTAGCTTTCGCCTGCGATGTCCGCGCGGAATTAAAAAAATGTTAGTATATTATTACTAATTATTAATTTCTGACAAAATGAATTATTTTAAAATTTTCAATCATACTTAACCGTAGACATAATACGCTAAGCTGTTATTTGCGTTTTGTTAATCCATGTCATATGCGTTTTTGTTATAACACGTTTAATAGTGATTTGACTATATTTTAATTTTTCTGACGAAACCGCGGTAAATAATAAAAATAATATAAAAAAGGGATAAGTATCGTATGTCGATCTCCTGGTTCTAAGCTATCCCCTCACCAATTTTCTGACAAATCGATGCAACCGTTCTTGGGTTATAAATAGTGTAACTTGACTTTATTTATAGATAAGACAAAAACAAACATTAAATATGGAGACTTTTTAAACACACAGACTCTTGATTTGGTACTTAGATGCAACTTACGATTGGCAATTCCTGAAGTTGAGCGTATACAAAGTCTTAAGTGTAACATTTATGTAGCTATTATTCTGTGACGTCTTTCAGGTGGTAATAATCGACGAGGTAGTGATGACAACATCGGACGAGAAGGGCGGCGTGGGCCCCCCGCAGGCGTGCCTGGCACATGACTATGACGCCATGAAGCCCGTCGTGCTGGCCACCTGGAAGCACGGTTTCCAAGGCGCCTGCCCTGATAAAAGCGCTATACTCGCTGAATCACAGGTCAGGTTTCGTTAAGTTACCTATGGCAATTATCCAAATTCTCTAACTATTATAAGGATAAAGTAACATACCTACTTGTATAAAGTATACATTACTATAACTGTTAAAGTATTAGACGCAAACCAGATTAACATAATGTTATTCTTTTATTTTCGTTTTGATTGCAGGTCGTACAAGAAAGTCTCCAGATACCAGGCACTGGTTTAAACCTCGTGTACCACAGCTCAAGGGCGGCAGGTTACCTATCTACCATACAATTACAACTGACGCCAGAAAAAGTCCCACCCACATTGGCTCTGATCCATTTGAGAATTACCATAGAAGGAATACTATTCGAGAAGACGTTCGAAGCGGATCCCGTGATCAAGTTTACGTATCCTTGGAACAGACTGAACGTATACAGGCAGCGAGTGTACGGGGTCACTACGGCGCTGGTCAAAGTGGGTTACCAGTACAGCGACTGCAAGGATATCATCTGGAACGTGCAAACCACAAAGCTTAGCGGACACGACATGAGTATCTCAGACGTCGGCGGATGGAACTTGGATATACATCACAGATATAACTTTCATGAAGGTAAACATTAACAACAACTGTCCACTTTTTGTGGTGAATAAATTTGCCAGTTAATTTGGTTTTATCCCTTCCTTGAATACTTTTTGCACCCCAAACAAACATAAAACAAATTTAATTTCCTTTCTGAAATATTTAGGAAAACATATACTACAATTTGCATTGTAACTTTGCAGGTATACTGCAGAAAGGCGACGGAGCTAACATCTACCTGAAGCAGCGTCCGCGCGTGATCATCACGACGCTGGGTGATGGACGGCAGCGCGCGCTGGAGTGTGCGTCGTGCGGCGGGCCCGCGTCCCGCCAGCGTCTGTTGGCGCCCGTTGCTCTCGCCGCCGCGCCGGACGGCGCCCTCTACGTCGGCGACTTTAACCTCGTGCGCAAGATCGACACAGACGGCACCGTCAGGACTATCGTCAAACTCAAGTGCGTTACCCTATTATGTATAAATTAAACATTTTCAAAATTATTTCGTATTACACTTGCATAATGAGTTATTACTTCCCCTAAACTTTTCTCTAGCAAATTAGTAAATATTACTGAAACTTAATATTTACATTTTTGTTTTCTTCCAGTGCTACCCGAGTCTCGTACCGCTATCACATGGCGCTGTCGCCTCTGGACGGCACTCTCTACATCTCCGATCCCGAGTCTCACCAGATCATCAAGGTGCGCGACACCAGCGACTATAGCGACCCGCAGCACAACTGGGAGACCGTGGTGGGGTCCGGAGAGCGCTGTCTGCCTGGAGACGAGGCTCACTGCGGCGACGGTGCCCTGGCCAGAGACGCCAAGCTCGCCTACCCCAAGGGAGTCGCCGTCTCCATAGACAACGTGTTGTACTTCGCCGACGGCACCAACATCCGTATGGTCGACAGAGACGGCATCATTACAACCGTCATCGGAAATCACATGCACAGAGCACACTGGAAGCCGATACCTTGCGAAGGTACCTTGAGCGTGGAGGAAGTCCACTTGCGCTGGCCCACGGAGCTCGCTATTAACCCCCTCGACAACAGCCTCCACATTATCGACGATCACATGATCCTCCAAATGGCCCCTGACGGTCGGGTCAAAGTTATAGCGGGACGACCTCTCCACTGTCCCTCCCCCCTGACCGGGTACGACATGGAGCTAGCCACGTATGCTACCCTTGTTATGCCACAAAGCATAGCATTTGGTGCAGCCGGTGACTTGTACGTGGCAGAGAGCGACTCCCAGAGAATTAATCGCGTTCGCCTCATCACAACCGACGGTAAGATAGCCCTGTACGCCGGCGCAGAGTCGAAATGTAACTGCCTGGAGCGAGGCTGTGACTGTTTTGAAGCGGACCACTTCCTCGCGTCCAATTCCAAATTTAACACTATCTCAGCAGTTATTGTTAGCCCGGATGGCATAGTTCACATCGCAGATCAAGCAAACTACAGAATTCGCTCAGTGATGGCAAGCATTCCGGACGCGAGTGGTGCAAGAGAGTACGAAATTTACTCACCCGATACCCAAGAAATGTATATATTCAATCGATTCGGTCAACACGTTATGACGAAAAATATTTTGACCGGAGAAAATAACTATGTATTCACGTACACAGTTAACACGAGCAACGGGAAACTAAGCACCGTCACCGACGCGGCCGGCAATAAAGTGTTCCTTTTACGAGATTACTCCAGCCTCGTGAACTCGATAGAAAATACTAAGGGACAGAAATGTCGGCTCAAAATGTCCAGAATGAAGATGTTGCAGGAGTTGCGCACGCCTGACAACTTTAATGTCACATTCGACTACCACGGCACTAGTGGACTGCTAAAAGCCAAGTACGACAGCACTGGGAGAAGCTATATTTACAAGTATGACGAATTCGGAAGACTGACTTCGGCAGTCACTCCGACTGGCAGAATTATCAACCTGACGTTCGATCTAAGTATCAAAGGTGCCACAGTTCATGTCAGCGAAAATAATAGGAAACCAATGTCGATTCTTATAAAGGGTTCTTCAGTAAATACTAAACTTGGGGAGGCAGAAAAGAGAACAATTATATCAACAGACGGAAGTATTTCTTCTAGCCTACCATGGGGACATATAATTTCTACAGATACTGTGCCGTATACTATTCTGTCGGAAATTGATCCAATTCTTGGTGAGAGCTATCCAGTCCCTGCTAAGCAAAGGACTGAAGTCGGTGGAGATTTAGCAAATCGATTCGAATGGCGCTACTTTTTGAGAAGACTGCAGTCCAACAAAGGAAAGGGCAATAAAGCTGTCGCTCAGATAGGTAGAAAGTTGCGCGTCAATGGCGAAAACCTCCTTACACTTGAATACGATAGAGACAGTTCAACGGTCGCAGTATTCATGGATGACAAAGTGGAACTCCTAAATGTCACTTACGATAGAACAGCGCGACCGGTTAAATGGGGTCCTAGGAGTGGAATCTTCGCGGAGGTGGAACTTGAATACGACAGGTTTAACAGACTGACCAGCTGGCGCTGGGGAGACCTCAACGAGACATATGGATACGACCGAGCTGGCAGGTTGCATGAAATACGTTACGGTGATAGTTCGTCTTTGGCCTACTCATTCCGAGACATGTTTACTAGTCTACCGCTTAAGGTCACAACCCCGCGGGGCAGTGATTACCTCCTGGATTATGATGACTCTGGCGCTCTGCAGAATTTAACAACACCCAGAGGTCACATCCACACGTTTGCATTGATGACATCTCTGGGATACTTTAAATATCAGTACTTCTCACCGATGAATCGTCATCCATATGAAATCCTGTACAATGATGATGGCCACATCTTAGCTAAGATCTTCCCACACCAATCTGGCAAGATCCTATACGTATACGATAGCACTGGTAAACTCGAAACGATACTAGCTGGGGCTTCCGCTATCCGATACGTATACCACGAAAATACTCACCTCGTAAAGAATGTCGAGATCACCGATCCCGACTACGAACTCAAACAGGACTACAAATATCACGCGGGCATACTTAAGGACGAGAAAATGAAATTCAACTCAAAGAGTGGCTTGAACAACGCACATTTCAAGTACCAATACGACGGAAACGCGAGACTTTCTATGATCGACGCCAATATCAATAGCAAAGAAATGCCACAACTGAAGCTGAAATACAGCCAGAATCTCGGCATGCTGGAGGCCGTCAGCGATCTCAGGATATACAGGAACACTTTCAACCGCTCCGTCATGCAGGACACCAGCAAACAGTACTTCACCATCACTGACTACGACGACCACGGCAGAATCAAAACGGTCCTAATGAACATAAAATCTTTCGACGTCTTCCGTTTAGAATTGGAATATGACGTAAGAAACCGGATCAAAACGAAGAAGTTGATGATCGGCGATACATCATCTAACGAACGAATCACATACAACTACGACGGTCACCTGATGGAGGTGGTCGGCTCCGAAGACGACTGGAAGTACGTTTACGATGAGAACGGCAACGTCATCGGCGTCATCGAGCGCGGGGATAAGCGCTACCTCGGCTACGACATCGGCGACAGAGTGGTGCAGTACGGTGACCTCGAGTTCAGTAGCTACGACGGGCGCGGCTTCGTTATCAGGCGCGGCGAACAAAAGTACAGGTACAACTCGCGAGGACAGTTCGTGCATGCCTTCGAGAGGGACAAGTTCCAGATGTGGTATTACTACGACGACAGGAACAGACTGGTGGCCTGGAAGGACGACAAGAACAATGTAACTCAGTTTTTCTACACGAATCCACAGACTCCCAATTTGATCACGCACATGCACTATCCAAAGGCCGAGAAGACCGTGAGATTCCTCTACGATCAGAGAGATTTTCTCACCTGCATTGAAACTGAGGATCAAAGGTTCTACGTCGCCACCGACCACAATGGATCACCTCTTGTCGTATTCGACGTAAACGGAGATATAGTAAAAGAGCTGAAGCGTAGTCCCTTCGGTAAAATTGTAAAGGACACCAATCCGAGCTTCTACGTGCCTGTCGACTTCCATGGCGGTATCCTTGATTACAACACCAATCTAGTGTATTTGGAAAATCGGTTATACGACCCGGTGGTAGGGCAGTGGATGACGCCGAGCTGGGAACATCTCGCGACCAAGCTGAGCTTACCTACGGACATATTTATTTATCGATTCAAAAACAACGATCCGATAAATAAGAACCAAAACGTGCCGTACATGACGAACTTAGGCAGCTGGCTGCAACTGTTCGGGTACGACATGAGGAAGATGATGGGGGCTAAGTACATCACCGACATGGTATTCCAGCCGATGACGTCGGTGATGTCGTCGGCACCGCAGTTGGCGCCCGACTTCGGCGTCATGTCTGGACTTCAGTGTATTATAGAAAAGGTATGTTGTTAACATCGAACATCACTTATTTTATAATTGTATTCTATATTCCTATATTTCATATTTATATTTCTTGTTCCAGGTGAATGATAAGTTATCAGATATAGACTTTGTGCCGACTCCTCTTCTCAAGATGGAGCCAATAACGCGGAATCTTCTGCCACGTGTATCGTACAAGCGCGGCGTGTTCGGCGAGGGCGTACTGATCTCGCGAGTTGACGGCAAAGCGTTCATTAGCGTGGCGGACGGAGCTAACAGCGTCGTCGAGGACGTTATCACCACTGTCTTCAACAACTCCTATTTCCTCGACGTCCACTTCAGCATTCATGATCAGGACGTCTTCTATTTTGTCAAAGATAACTCACTCAAGATACGAGACGATATGGAGGAGCTGAGAAGGCTATCTGGAAAGTTCAATGTATCACAAGACGAAACTAACGACCAAGGATCAGAGGTTTGTACCATTTTATTGCGTTTTGTTATGTACAGTAACTGTCATATTGATTTTTTTTGTTCACGCATCTTCGCTGTATTTTCAGGTTCGTGTTCACGCGGTGGGCAAGGGTTCCGCGCAGGCGGTTATAGTCCTACGTTACGGCGTGGACCCAGCGCAGGAGAGGATCAAGTTACTGAAGCACGCACACAAACGCGCCGCCGCTCGCGCCTGGGAACGGGAGAAGGCGCTGGTGGCCGCCGGCTGGGAGGGCAGGGGCTCCTGGACCGAGGAGGAGAAGGAGGAACTCATCTCGCACGGCATTGTCGACGGATGGGCCGCCAAAGACGTCCACTCCGTGTCGAAGTTCCCACAGCTAGCTGACGACCCCGCCAACATCGTCTTCGTCCGCGACAGTAGACGGAAAAGGAGGAAGAGTGGCCGCGCGCGCCATCGCTCGTGACTTCTCTTCACGTGCCATAACACATGTTGAGTTCCTCTCGGCGTCCCACAAACCTTCTCAGTGGACGCCTGAAAAGTCTTTAGTTTTCACCACTCTACAGGACTGAAGTGTCTCGGCCTCTAAGTGAGTTTTTCTCTGGAAAGTGAGTTCTTGTGATTATCGTGAAGATGTATTTTTGGACCGTTTTTCGTACGTGATTGAAATGGATAGATTTGGAGTAGTCCTGGAAGTGGGAAACTTATGCTTTGTGAGTTATTCGTAAGTAGAAGGTAGGAACTGAACCTGAAGTTTTTTCGCTTTTCGTACTTAGGCTATGAACTTTATTTATAATGTTTTTTCTTCCTGTCTTGGAAACGATTTCGAGAAATCTCACAAAATAACTCACAGGGTAACGAGTCATACACGAAACTAAAATAATTGTAACTGAGCATAATAATGAAACCAAAATACTCAAATGCGATCACAATTTATTAATGTTTTTTATATAATTTTACCAATTTTTATATGATTTTAATCCTATATCCACTAACGCTTACAATTATTTTGCAAATCATGTATTCTAGCCAAATATTTCTTTTTATCCATAAGTATAAGTATTTGTAAATAGCATTTAATTCTTGTAATTATTCATTTAGTGAAATTAAACCTAAGTCCTTTTATTACTTCGCAATACTGTAACTATTTAAGCAATAATTTTATACTTTACTATACGAATGCTTGTCTTCGAAATGACCCTTGTATTATTGATATACTTTTTAATTAACATAGATACATGTTACTGTTACAAAACCTCTTATATAGTATATATAGTAAGTAACCTTGTTACAGAAGGCATTTCGCAAGTATATCAAATAGAAAATCAAACATATTCGCTTATTGTATGAGCTTGTCGATATTTAAACGTACCTAATATACTAAAATGTTACAGTGTACAAACATTTGCAATATCTGAGGGCCTATTACTTATAAATGATTTATTATTTTATCTTTGAATTATTATTTATTTAATATTTTATAAGCTTTGGTATATTTATTAAAACTTATCATCGTAATAGGAACCTCATCACACCAAATATAAAACATATGGCCTAAGAATATAATTCTTTAAACAGCCTGCAATTATATCCAATATTATTATTTTATTCAATTTTATTTAATTTTTTACGAAACTATTTTAGATATTTAAGAATAATAATTCTTACCAAACTCTTCCTGGAGCTTCAAATGCATTTTTATAATCTATGTCTCCTCAGATCCTCCTAAACCTAATAGAAAATTTGTTATAAATATATATAATGGGAAACGTTGATACGTACACTCTGCATGTGTTGTGCAATAATCGAAAAGTAGATTTTACAGTAAAACTTTAGGGTCATACTTCTTGCTGACTTATCTAGACTGCATAATTTCTTAGAGACTGATCGTAAATATGTTTGTTTTCTTGCATTTTAGCTGTGGTCATTGCGTTAAATTTTCCACTTCCACTGACCTCTATATTTCACTGGACAGGCTATAGCCGTAGTATTTAGTGCATATTTGATTTTCACCATTCTGGCGCTGACGGTAGCAGTACTGGAAATTCAAACTGATAGAGTAAATCGACGTTAAGTTCAACTATCGCTTTAAGATCCTAACGAAACAAAAGCCATTATTTCCAAGCAGCAAACTGTCCAGCGGATATTTAAGAGGTCGGTGATTTTTCCTCTTCAACTTGTCACTGTAGTGTCTGACAGGTTACTTTTGTAGGTTATGAAATATTGTCTCGAAAATATTTTTAGATGCTACCACGTAAATGTAATGCAGTTAATGCAATAGTCCTTCCTAACTCTAATAGACCATTGCAAATTCGCTCTGTTAGATGTCATCTAGTTAATACGCGCATTGACCTCAGTTAATGATAATTTTAAGATTGTATCCTGTGAATGTGTTAATCGTAAGTCAGTAAGAAGCTAAAAGTAATGTAATTAAATGAAATGTAGTTTTATAGTTTATGTCCATAAATGTGTCTCGTTTAAATTGTGGTGTCTATTTCATGTTAGAGGTACTAATTTAATTACAAGTTGACTGAGTGGCTGGTGATAGGGAGTCGATGATATTTTTTACGAAAAGATATTATAAACCTCGGGAGAATTTTGTGTGAACTCCGGGCCCCGGGTCCGCAGAGGCAGAGGTCGCCAGAGGCCAGCAGAGGTCGGCAGCGAAGGACCCGCGCGATGGTGATATTTTTGCAAAATGTGACTAAACAAAGCAATACATTGTAATGTAATACGTCTTATTGATTTTTTTTAATAAATATAAGGTGTATTTTTATTTAAATTAATATATATTATATCTATTGTGTATGTAGTTATTCGTTTCGCGGTGATATTTAGTAGAGCGTATCTTTTTTATGGTGTATAAAGAATTCTAATTTGTAAATAGGTACTTAAAATTGTATTGTGTAAAAAATATTGTACATATCTGTACGCTTGGATTATTTATAAAGTATCGTTGGTAAGGTTTTAGATTATGAATTGTATTGTAATATAGTGGGCGAGCCGCGGCCGCTAGAGGCTGCACGAAGTATGGTCGCTCAAAGTGGCGACCGCGTCCCCGATACTTTCCTAGTAACATTAAATTTGGAATAAAAATAAACTTTCGCTTAACTACCATCCGTAACTTTCACATTTTGCATGGATTTATTTCATTAGTTGTATAATCTGTCGATTGTCAAAGGGCGGGGAGTTTTCGATAGTTGTGAGTCAACAAACTTACCATAGACAAAGCTTCTAGATACTGTTAGAGGGCTTGAGAGGCGCCGTAAGGTAGATCTGATTTTGTGGTGCCGAGTCTATAAACATTTTGATTTATATTGTTGTAGAAACGACGCGTAGGTCCCAGGATGTTCTGTATGGCCGCCGCGCCGGCGACATATTCGTGCGCGAGCTCCTAGTGCGAGTGAGTCATGTGAAAGGCGATGGAAGCATGTACAATAATAAACATAGAATGTATTCTAATGGGATATGTAATAAAACATTAAAACTTGAAAACCTCTTTTATTTTATTTATTACCCTGTCCATATCAATAGGATTTAATTTTTTCGAAAAATTTGATTTTTTAAAACCTAAGTAACTATATCCATACAGAGAGATGAAGTGGTCATTATGGATGTTCCATGTGTTCGAAAAATATAGCCTTCCTTAAAATAGGTCCCGAAAAATAGGTAAGCTCACTAACATCCCCTCGGGGACCAACCTCTAGTGCGACTGAGAGGGATCTCTAAAGAAACACACCGAAACCCTGAGCGCAGAGCTACTGCCGGACCCCAGGGGAAATATTAAAATCTTAAATTTATACTCTAATTTAAGAAATCATTCGCTTCAAGTCGTACATTTAACAAAAACATATAGACTATAGTACTCAGAGATAGTGTAGCTTCCCAGTAGTAAAAGAATTTTCTTTATATTAGTATAGAAACCAGTTTATGTAGAATTTGAACTACCTTTTTTTACTTCTTAAAATAAACAATAGTTATAAAAAAGGAAAAGGCAGTGGTGGTTTATAAAAATAATTTATTTTTAAAGTGCTCGCATACAACTAGTGATATGTTTACCAAATATACAATTATCTATCTCACATCGATATAAACAATATATATATACAACAAAAATCTTATAATTATATTGTACACACAAAGTTCACTACAATCTATCAACAAGCATTGTCATATAACAAAATATGTTTAATAATCTGTGCAATATACATTAACATTTTGAAAATCAGAAGGAATTTCCAAAAGCAATAAACACATCTAAACAATTGTTATCTTTACGTATTTTAATGCATATTAAAAATATCAACAATTTGCATTATATTGATCAAAATATCCATAATTTCTTATTATTTAATTAAGATGACATTTTGATAAATATTTGACATAACTGACTCGTCGACAACTTTATTATCTTTCAATAATAACGACGGGGTTATTTTATAATAGGCCAAATAATACAACCTCCTTACATTTTTTTTTTTGGATTAAGGAACATTTCGCTCTGTAATTTAGAAACTTACTTATTTTACTAAAAATCCTATTTTTTTATTTTTTTACTTACTTTTACTATAAATTATTTCCATAGACAATCAATGACTTTTTCAGCCTGTGACATTATTTAAACTTCCGCGTGGACAGGAATAGTGATTTTTGTGAAAGTTTCAGAAACTCGACGCACAAACTACAGACATTTAAATATATGTAATAATACTTCAAAAACAAATCAACATCTCACAATAAAGTTTTAATCTCATAATTTCAATATAACAAGCCTCTTAAGAAAATATACAAAAAATACAAGAATACAAAATAGAATTACAGAATAAAATTAAAAAATAACCGATTATAAATTGAAATAAACTATTTTATTAGTAAAGAATTTAACAAAAATAAAATGTAAAATAGTCATTAAAAAATAACGTCACGATATGATAAAAAAAATTACGTAAAAAGGCAGGTATAAAATTTTAATTTTTAATCACACGCTAGGATTTGAGTTTATGATAGGAGAAGTGCCAAAGCCTATTTTTTTTTATATTTAAGGTGTCGCACGAGCAATCTGCCACCTGAATTCGCTTAAATAGCGAAGCGACATACCCATAGACTGCAATTACAGATGTGTTAAATTTAATCGACGGAGAGACACGGAAAGCATATATTTCCTCTTATGCATCTCCACCTCCGTTCAATCCACTTTCCTTACCATCCTTTTTATAAGAAAAGGGGTGACAAAGACTGAAATTAATCCTCCGGCATCACGTGACATGACTTTTGAGTTTCGATTGACATTTGTAGTAATACAAATAATTGTTTCTTGTCAAAAAGAGAATATCAGGGTTGACATGTGTCAAGACAAGTGTCATTGCAATATTGAGGTTATATCTTATAAATGTAAAAGCTTGTGTGTGTTACCACTTAACTCCAGAAGGGATAAACAGTTCTGGATGAAATTTGGTATATTTTAAAACGTATAGTCTTAAAATAAAAAAATGATTTTTTAATTCCGCGTAGACGAAGTCGCGGGCGACAACTAGTGGTCTAATAATCTTCAACGGGTCCAGTGACGGTGAGTGCCGTCTTGTCCCACTTTGCCATGGCGTCATCATTGACATTATCGATGTCCCATCGCTGGGACTCGGTAAATATACAGAAGTTTATAAAAACTTTGCGAGTGTTCTTATCCCAATCCAAGCAGTTCTCATTACCGCCGTGCTTTAATTGTTTCGTTACCTAATTGTAAAAAATATATCAAACAGCGTAATTATATGGAATAATGAATCTCCTTGGGGTCGACTAAATAAACATGATTGACGAAATACGCTAAAAAAAGAAACATACGACTTAAATGTAACTTTTTAAACAATCGTAGTGATATTTAACAATTATTGAAGCGTCGGTGACTTAGGGGTTGAGCAATTAGGGGTTGTTGAATTGTAATCTGCTGATCCTGAGGAATCCGGTCATGTACCAATGTGTTTTTTTTATATTTAAAATATCACATGTACATTTATCCGATATTGTTACGAAGAAAGATATCATGATCCTGCACATATCGAAGTCCAAAGATATGTGTGAAGTCTGTCTGAATGCATCGGGCCATTGACTAAAGCCTAGTCACCCCTCACTTAGGGCTCAACCCTTAGTGGGGACGTGTAGTGGGTTGATGCTGATGAATAAATGAATTGCTAATTTATGGATAATGAATTTACAGTTAAAACTCCATGAAATGGATAAACGAAAGTGTGAATGCAGAGCGATACTCACCGGATGGTACCTCCAGAGCTGGTTACCACCTCCCAGATGGCAGGAGTACAGCACGATGGGCTGCTCCGGCCTGGAGTCCGGGACGTCCCAGCACATGTTCCTGTCCTTTGACCTGGATATGGAAATACCTAACCTTGTTGTACCAAATAATGGTAACAAACGCTTGCATTTCACTCTTCCCGTCAAATTCTGTCAAAATCGGTCGAAACATTGCGGATTATAGAACAAACCTTACGTACAGAAAAATGAAAAAAAAAACGCAAATACATCGCGCGTATGAAATATACTTTTTTTTTTCATTATTACATGCAAATACATCAATTTTATTATATACTAGATGTACCCCGCGACTCCGTCCGCACATTCTTTTACTAAAATAAACGTGGCCTAAGTTAGTCCTTGTACCTGCCAATAAAAGTCCCGTCAAAATCGGTTCAGCCATTTCAGAGATTAGCCGGAACAGACAGACAAAATTGTAAAAAATGTTATTATGGTGTATATGTATATATATATTCATATAGTACAAAGTTAGTCAGAGAAATGTGTGAAAGGTCTGCTTGGTGGGGGTGGGTGTAAGGGTGGGGGTGGGGGTGTACTCGCCTGACGTGCTTGGAGCTTGTCATATATAGTACAAAGTTAGTCAGAGAAATGTGTGAAAGGTCTGCTTGGTGGGGGTGGGTGTAAGGGTGGGGGTGTAAGGGGGTGTACTCGCCTGACGTGCTTGGAGCTTGTCATATATAGTACAAAGTTAGTCAGAGAAATGTGTGAAAGGTCTGCTTGGTGGGGGTGGGTGTAAGGGTGGGGGTGTAAGGGGGTGTACTCGCCTGACGTGCTTGGAGCTTGTCATATATAGTACAAAGTTAGTCAGAGAAATGTGTATTAAAGGTCTGCTTGGTGGGGGTGGGGGTGGGGGTGTACTCGCCTGACGTCCTTGTGCCAGGAGAGCAGGAAGTGCTGCTCGGTGCCGACAGCTCGCTCGCAGGCCGCCAGCTGCAGCTGCTGACCCTGCTCGCCGCGCCGCATGTCGCAGCACAGCTGTCCGTGTGTGGCCGGCCTTATCTATATACCTAACTATTATCCTATCTGAATTCATTTTTATATCCCATAAGTAAATTTCATAATCTTACCCTCCCTTCGGCGAAAGGTTCTGGTTCAACTGGGGGATACTTTGCAGTTAAATCGAACGCTATCTGAAAATAAAAAATGTTACAATTAATGTTATAATCAGACATATACAGGTATATATGGAGAACAATTAGATACTAGTTGTTGCCCGCAACTTCGTCCGCGCGAAATTTAAGAATCTTAATTAGCCTATATGTTCTACCAGACAAGTTCTACATATGTGCAAAATTTGATCAGATCCGTTGAGCCGTTCTGGAGATTCTTTTTAAGAAACATCCATCCATACATCTAAACATTCACATTATTAATAGTAAGAAAACAAGATTGAAACTGTATCACTGAGGTAGTTATA
>JAAOEG020000028.1:9688524-9700787 GCA_011763625.2 Papilio bianor | reverse complement strand
TTCGTGTTCGTGTTCGTGTTCGTGTTCGTGTTCGTGTTCGTGTTCGTGTTCGTGTTCGTGTTCGTGTTCGTGTTCGTGTTCGTTTACCTTAAAGCTGAGCTCGTACTGCTCGCCGCCCCAGATGTCGAGGCCGGGGTCGTAGCCGCCGAGGTCCCAGAAGAACCTGCGTGATATCGCGAACAACCCGCCCGCCATCACGGGACTCCTGCAAGGGATAAATTTAACATCTAATATATAAAATTCTCCTTTTTCATCCCCCTAAATGTTAAGGGTAGTCCACCCTAATTTTTTCTTTTATTTAAATTTTATTTTTTTATGATACAGCATTAGAAAGTACATACAATCCTCAATTTTCAACCCTCTACGATAATAATATACATAGCAAAACAACGTTTGCCGGGACAGCTAGTACTCATATAAAAACGTAGTTTACACTTGTATCAATTCGATCACAAAATACACAAAACAAAATACTGCAAATAAAAGGAAAGACTGTGTAATATATAATATAATATATTAAAATTAGTCATTCAGAAGCCGGGCTTTAGCAAGAGACAAACACTAAACAATAAAATCCCCCTCATACTTAAAACTTGTGTCATGTTTTGTAATTATTGGTACCTGACATTTAACATCCCCATCCCTTAACCCGGTACACCTAAACCTGTATTCTGGACAACTCATGTGATGTTTCGAGTCGCCAAGATATTTAATACGAACTGGAAGGGCTCGGGCATGTTGCGTTGGTCCTGCGGCAGCACGGGCAGCCGCTTGTAGAAGAGCTCCCAGTCGAAGGCGCCGCGCGCGCCCTCGTCCTGCGCGCGGTACTCGAACGTATCGTACGCGATCACGTCGATGAACGGACACACAACCGTACGGTAGTTTAGCGCTATTGGTTCTGCGGAACAAACACAACACATGGTGTTTGTAGAATATGCTGGTGGGTCCGAGCATGGGCTCGATAAAACACATTATCTCTCGACTCAGATAATTCTTGTTCATGTAATTCATTTATTGACTCCTCGCCAACACTGCTACATAAACTTCTGTTGATTAATGCGTTTCTTGTTATATAGTATCTTTCAATTCAATTTTAAAAATTACTTATAAGTATTTGGTACATAATAATTACAGTACAATTACTTATAATAACCTGTATTTTTATGTACATTACCAAATATATTCTATTTGTATTTTTTATTTAAATTTATTTGTTAAAATCTATTCACGCTACAACAAGCTACAATACCAAGATAACATGTGTACCTCCAAAAGGAAAAATGATCAATTTCATGTTAAATCCAGCGATAGATTTTTTAAATTTGCCCCCTTTCTGTATTCTATACAGACAAATACAAACCTAGTAATGGTGGCAGCCAGTTGACAGTAGCCTCAGTATGCGAGTCTAGAAACAATAAGACATCCGCCGTAGCTTGCGCAGCGCCCGCCAGCCGCGCAGCTATCAGCCCACTGCGCAGAGGTAGCCGAACCACCTTCACCTTGGGCAGATGCTCAGACAGATAGTCCTCTAGCTTCTGCTTTAAAAAATCTATAAAGAAAACCAGAGATAGAAACGCTTTAAATCAATCTATCTCGTTCTCGCACATCGCTACATTTGTCCCATAAAATTTACCATGAGTTTTACTTTTTTTTTATTAGTAGCAACGGTTACGTTATGAAAAAAAACTGTTTTATTATATGTTAACGTAATTTGTGAGTTACTCCCGCTGTCGATAAAAGTACAGATAGAGAATTTCCGCTTTCAGTTAATAAAAAATTATAATACTTGAATATTCATTTTTAACTACCAACAAAATTAAGTTTTATTATATGTATTATAGTGGTATTGTAGAATGGTTGCGAGTCGCAGATTAAAGAGTCAATCACTCTATCTTGACCCTGTTTTAGAGGTCTTCATAGTTTGCGTTTGACCAACCATGATATGTAACAACAATCGCTCAAGCCGAGGTTCGGTCCTCTCGCGCATCCTTGAATCGAAATGCAAAAACGCGTATTGAGTGACAGCCCTAGCCGAGGTCCCTTCTCGGGGGCCCTTGAGTCCAGTCAATCGATGGAGCGTCCACCGAAGCGATGTAGGAGCTCGGGTCCTCCCATTCCGGTAACAATAACGAGTTAACAACCCTAGCCGAGGCTCCCGAGGGAGCCGTCGAGTCTAGTTACTCTTAAAGGGGGTTTAAGCTAAACGCCATCTGCGCTCGGCCACCTCAAGCCCGGTGAAGCTGTAAATGCCTTTTCAAAGCAAAAAGTGACAAATCACATTTATATCGCTATACATACATATGGAATTTTCGATTTGTAGTGCAAAAGTAATCATGACTAAACCATTATTTACACACTATATTATAAATCTGCAACACTAACAGCTGTAAATATGTAGGTAAATAATAATAGGTATTTACTGCTATTCATTTTCTTCTCCCGGATCTATAAAATAAACACCTAACATCTTCACTACATAGTATAAAACAAAGTCGCTTTCCCTTTCTGTATGTCTGCTTAAATCTTTAAAACTACGCAACGGATTTTGATGCGGTTTTTTTTATAGATAGAGTGATTTAAGAGGAAGGTTTATATGTATAATAACATCCATTAAATAGTGGAGAAATACTGTTTTGAGGTTTCTAATGTGATGTCGTAAATAATTAAATTTTTTCCGCTTACGTTGCAACAAACGCAACCGAACCCTACGAGATTTAACAGATTTACTTTTAAATCCTTTACTTTTTACTTTTAAATTTAACCCGTGCGAAGTCGGAGCAGGCCGTTAGTATAATATAAATGCGAATGTTTAGATGAATATATATTTGTCAGAAGGTATATCCAAAACAGCATAAAGGATCTAGACAAAATTAAGAACAGATATAAAACATAGTCTTGAAGAACACATCAGCTACTTATTCAGTTTTTTTTTATTCCGCGCAGACTGAGTCGGTGACAAAAGATAGTAGGACATAAGCATAAGTCGATGATATTGTGATCTCTTTATCTTGTTTTGTCAAAAAAGAGACAGTACTATATGTACTGCAGTGACTTGTTATACCTTTATAATAGGTTTTTTGCATTTAGACATTCAAGTCAGTATAAAACATGAGTAATAACCTTGGCGGCATCTTGGCATAAACATTTCATTAAGATGCTTATCTTTATCACACAATCTGATTATTTGACAATATTCATATCGCTTTGTACATTAACAGTTATGTCGACTTTTACGAATTTTATTACAAATGAGATAAAGAACAGGAGAAGATCTTTATCAAGAATATAGAAGTATTAAAGAATGTCAGTTTTATTGAATAACTGATAAAGCGACGAGACCTTGAGTTCTGTTCTACTTATTACTCGTCTTTATTGTTTATTTATTTTAGTAGTATTTAACTAGAACTGTTAATATGAAATACTAGCTGCGACTGCGTCCGCGCGTTGTATTCTAAAATAAAAGAATTTACCAAAAAAAAAGAAAAAAAGCAGCAGCCTGAGTTACTCCTGATTACATCAGCTACCTGCCCATAAAAATCAAAATCAATTCAGCCATTTCATAGGTTAGCCGGAACAAACAGATGGACCGACAGAAGACACTAAAACTTTATTATATAAATTTTTGATATAATAATGTCTCACGAAAGTTTAAATAGTGTATTGTAACTATTTACTTTATAAGTTATAAAAAATATTTTAAAAACAAGCTTTTATTATGCATCAGCTCATCGGTCATCAGGTCAATCGGTCCACAAGAACAGAAGTTTCTATGGTCACCTTGAAACCTTATCATCAGACCAGCTCCATGGTACCATATTATTGTTATGTCATCCAAGATACGTAGGTATACCAAGTTTCAGCTTAATCGGTAATTACGTACAAAAAATTGTGATTCATATACGGTCATTGTCTCTTGAAAATACCGTCGCCGTAGATGGAAACGCGCTCAAGAACCTTTTGGACGTGTTTAGTTTTCTATCTACGGCGACGATATGCTTCATTCATTGCAAAGGAAAAATACTGTAGAATTTCTATTTTTATAATAGTTATATGACATGGTGTTGGATGGTGTTGTTTGTTTGGAGTTAGGTGACATTACAATATCATTTAATTGTTCTTCGACCTTTACGTGTATGTTTTACAGAACCAGTAGCTTACATGCTTTGTATTGAACAATCTGTACAAACATTGAAAATATGTAATTAACTATAACACTAATAAGAGTAAATAAATGAAACAAACTCATGACGAATGGACAATGTGCGAGGACAATGTAAAGGAGTAGAAACTATAAATAACTAGCTGTCACCCGCGACTCCGTCCGCGTGTAATTAAAATAAAAGTTAGTATCCCGTGTATTATTCCAGACTATATTCTATATCTGTGCATAATTTCAGTAAGATGTGTTGAACCGTTGCGAAATTATCGAGTAAGAAACAAAAAACTACGTATCCCTCGGGCACCGTAACCATTTCCGGGATCAAAAGTAACCTGTGTTCTACCAGACTATCCTCTACATCTATGCCAAATTTCATCGTGATCCGTTTAACCGTTGAGGCTTCAAACTCTAACAAACAAACATCCATCCACCCATCTAAACATTCGTATTTATAATATTATTATTACGATTATCAAGATTTAAGAAGTTCTACGAAGAAAATGGTGTTTACATTTAAACTTACGTACACAATTAAACGTAAAAATATTTTTTGTAAGTATAAGTTGTCGCTTGCCTTGAAGAGGCATTTACAGTTTCACCGGGCTTGAAGTAGCCGTGGGCAGTTGGCGCTTAGCATAAACCTCGTTTAAGTAACTAAGCTCGAGGGTTCCCTATGGAGCTTCAGCTCTGGTCTTTACTTAGACGTAAAATGATAAGTAACTGCGCTAAAGGTAGATTGAAAAAGGCAGAAGACATCTTATTTGAAAATTCGCAATCTTTCACAACTAACGGATGTTACTATTTTTTTTATTTTAAATGATAACATTATGTATGTCCAGTTAAAGTTATTTTCCAGCGATCTTATCCTGACCTGAATTAAGCAACCACATGCTTGCATTCTTTTATGCCTTAGATAAAATTGAACATTAAGATTGTTCTAACTCTACAATTAAATATAAAAAGTTGAGGCCTATAAAATCAAATACACCTAAGGGCCTTCTTTACCAATCTCTTATTAAGTATAGAATATTGTAGCTATCTGAACCAAGGTATCTATTTTATATACCCCATAACGTCCGCCCGCCGTTGGTGCAGTAGCACTTAATACCGCAGTAAAATAATATCAACTCACCCTTTGTGCTTGCATCATCAACTAAGAAGACCTCCTTAATAAGGAACTCCGGGGACCTGATAAGAACACTATATGCTGTCCGCAGCAACGTACTCCAGTGTTCATTATGGAAGGGCACCACCACACTGACAGTCGGCAAAGACTCTATATACTTGCGATCTTTGCAACCCGTGTGTCTAATATCCGGTAATGATCGGTTTAAAGCTATTTTATCACTCAATGCTCCGTTGAAGCCATTAACAGAGTAAAGTTGTTCCTCAAGAGATGCTAAGGACTTGGGCAACCGTGCTGGTAAGCCTTGCTCACCAATACCTGCAAGATATGCTACTTTACTACTATTATATTACTATGTTACTACTTCTTTTTTTAACATATTACAAGTTAGAGTATTAATGAATTCGCCAACTTAGCGAATGCCTGCTACCCATAGACATTCGCTATTACAGATGCGCTGCCTAGTATTAATTGATGGAAGATGAGACACACAGAAAAAGAATATTCCACTTCCCTATAATTCACCTCCTATCAAATCCACTTTCCCTTCCCTTATATTCCAAGCAAGCGAAATGTGGGACTAAAAATAGGCCTTGAGCATGCACACTCATCAGATCCAATGCGGAATTGCTTACTTGACCTGTCTTCTGTATGGTAATGTCATTGTACAGGGCAAGCAGCCCGCTGTTAAAATGTCAAGTTACTGGTCCACACCTTCAATCTTTCGACTCTTTTTCCACTAATTTACAAGTTTTTTTTGTTGCTTTAGCTTCTAATATATTATCTACTAACATATTATATGATATGAGTAGCTAATAATTATTAAAATTCTTTTTAAAATGAATAAACTTAAGTAATGAAAGAAAAATTACCCACCTTGACGTTTACCCTCATATTCAATATGTGTATAGTTGTGCCAGTCAATTTTCTAAAATAATACAGTACACAATTATCAAGCAAAATTCAATACAGTATTTAAAATTAAATACCTTTTATGAATATCATAAATGTGAATATTTAGATGGATGGATGTTTATTTGAAGGTCTCTCAAAGAACACAAGTTACCTATGATACTGTAAATGTATGTATAGATACATTTCTCATGGTACACATTTAATTCACATATTCACTTGATACCTCTACAATGGTTTAACATGTCTCATCGAAATTTGGCACAGATATAGAACATAGTCTCCAATAATAAACAAGATACTTTTTACTCCTTTTTATTAATTCTAAAAAAAGGCAAAAGCTAGCAAATTTATATTGTATAGTACCTTGAAACTCTTTGGAATGAAATAGGGAATTTGATTATCATTGTCATTCTGTATATTGTAATAGAAAGTCTTTACTATGTACAGTAATATAACCAAAAAGGTTACAGTAAGGAGGTTTTGTAATCTTAGCAACCTTAAGAATTGGCGACGCATCACAAGCATGGAGCTGAAACAATAAGTTATGTTAGGACATTCAACTTTCTTTTTAATTAGATTCTAAAATCACAGGTTTTGGTTAATGGGCTTTAAGAGTAAACATTACTAGAATGAAGCTAAAAGTTTCAGTTTTTAAACATTTTTTTTGTGAATTAATTATAATACGGCTATAACTCACGTTTAATATTCCGGTGTCGGCATATTATAATTAAGCCGTATTATAATTAATTTGTAGTAATGTCTCACGAAAGTTTAAATAATTTAATATTTTTTGTGTATTTATTTTATTACCAACTTAGAACTCAAGTTTAACGCAATTCACATTTTCTGTAAACTTCACTGATTAAAATTCAAAATGAAATTAGGGTGACGCTTAGCGATAAAAGAAAGATTAACATTTTATATAATATGGTTCAAGTTATCTACTTGCCTCTGATAAGCCAAAGAAATTAAAATTAACCAGGTAATTTAATCTAAGGTGTAATTCATTTTTTTTATATTACAATCATATAATATGTGTACATCTATTTATACGATCTCAACTTGTATATTTTTTTTTAAATTGTTAATAAACCTTCGAATTAAAACCTACCGGTACAACCACCCGAATTTCATAACCAAATGACAATCTTTTGAATCCAATAAGTAGCACTAAGTTTCAGTAGAACATGCAAGTAAAATTTGCATTTCAATTGATTTTAAAACATGATCACATAAAAGTCCAAGTTGTTTATTTTTATCAATACATACTAAACTAAACCAAAGATTACATTGACAGTGACAAGACTGATCGTCAGAGTGACAATAGCTAACCGACAAATCAGTGACATGACAATTGACACTGACAAACATTGACATTGAGTGTTTCCATAAATTACAATGTTTAAGATTAAATGAAAAATGTTTTGTGAAAGTGACAACATTGACTGAAAATGTGTAAAATTTCAGTTTAACCTTTCAACCTAGGAGAAGACCTTATGGAGGTTGGTTGCTAGGTTTTTTCAATTTTTTCAATTGAACATTGCAAATAGTACCATTTTTATTCTAAGATTTGTATTAATAACCTGACACCAAGTGACAACTGTTTGTTTCCTATTGGCCAATCTATAAATGAGAACAAATGAAAACCAATTGGAAATTGCCACAGATTAAACGAAGAATTTCAATAGAAGGACCGGAATAAAACACATTTCGCTTTTCAATTTAAGTTTTCAGTCAGTTTTCGCTTGTCATTCTCTTCGGCTTTTCATTTCAGGCACAACAATATATTTATGAAATAATTCCAATCGTCTTACAAATAATTATAGAGCACGGTAAGGACAAAAATGCTAAATGTTATTATGGGGTTAAGTTGTTATTGATTATTGAGGATATCCGAGATCCGGTAATTTATGCCCGCATTTCGAATTCTGTTTCAATCACACAATAATTGAAGCCGTGGGCTGGACTTTTAATTAAATTAAAGCGTGTAAATTGACGATTTGTATGATTCTCATCTATTTAATGTTTTTTTAAAGTAAATAAGGTGTTATTTTTAGATGGCTCTATTTAATCGAAAAGTGTATATATGTGGATTGCTGGTGTTACTTGGCAGCGTGATCGTAAGGTCCGAGGCCGACGATGATGATGAAGGAGTAACGGTTGAGGTTAGTATTGTAATGACCTAATTTGATAGTAAGATGTTCAAATATGACAAGTTAAATGAATCATGTTTATATCAAAGGAAATATGATTTGTGGTATAAAGTTTTAGATTTTGAAATTACGATAACACTATTTTGTGAAAAATATTATCAAAAATTACTCTTTTACTAGTCTGCAGAAATGTATTTCTTCTTTACGAGACATGTCACAGATAATTGAATTCAATTATTATGTAGTTAACATTGAAACAAAATACATAATTCAATTTGCAAACATTAAAGTGATGTTTTTTTCTAATATTAAACACAAAAGTCTTTATCATTGTTGATCTGGAAATTAACATTTAACAATTAACACATTCAATGTCACAGCCCATGTTTTACTTTCCGAGGTCATTTTATCATTTAAAAAAAAGGTATTAAATGTGTAAAAGCTAATTTTATATGTTTATTCATTGATTAAATTAATTTGTCAGTGTGTATGTGTGGGTCAACATTACAATTGATATTATGTCTTGTTCCTATTTAGCTATCTAACTATGGCAATCAGATAAGAGTACATTTTACTGTTTCTAATGCTTTATCTCCGTAGTTATCTAAGCGTCCCATTCCTTGTATGTTACTATGCTACTATTATACTTTCACATATATCTTTTAATAAAATATCTAATATTTTTGTTTTCAAAAATATTTCTTTTAATATAATTGAGAAAATATATTACAGGCTGCTTTGAATTTATGTTCAAGACTTATTATATTAAAATAAAATCATCATTGCTTTAACATAAAATTATGAAAATGTGCTTGTTAATTTTTTATAGACTACAACACTGGTGAATTATTTTTTTGAATGCAAACAAGTATTCATTTTTTGTTTATTGCATCTAAAATGCCAAATATTAAGCACATAATAATATGAATACAATACTGCATCACATTTTTTGTATCATATCTAACTAATATTGTTAAGGATGGCTGGATGGATATTTGTTAAACTACTGAATGGATCTCAACTAACTTTGGATAGATGTAGAGGATAGTCTGTAATAACACACAGACTACTTTTAATCCCACAAATAATTATGGTTACCATGGGATTCATTGATTTTGTTCAGCGCATTCACTTGATAATTCTTCAACGGTTCATCATATCTTAGCCATAAAACTAAAAATAGAACATAGTCTAAAAGAATGCAAAGACTACCAGTAAAGTTTTTTGTTAATTCTGTTAGGACGGAATCACTGGACCGCTGGCTGGGTCAATAGCTAGTATGTAAATAAAAAAATAGTTTTTTATGCAATGCTTGATTTTAGCTTTGTTGTTTATACTGGATATGTTCACATTCAATGTTATGTAATTTCTGTATTGTTTATGTTTTAAAACAACATTTTTTATTTCACAGACTGTTGAAGAAACTGAGCAATACCGGAGCCCAAGTATAAACTCAAAGAATGTATATTTATCTGAGCATTTCGATGATGAGGTGGCATTCAAGAAAAAGTGGATCAAGTCAGAAACTAAGAAACAAGGGGTTGATGAGAATATTGCCAAGTATGATGGAAAGTGGGAGGTAAGCATGACTTGGTAACTTGACATCACTCTTGTTTTTTTTTCTTAATGAGAGTATATATCAGCTTTTTATACAACCCCACTGAGGAGCTCAGAACCTACCCCAAGTTAGGGGTGACTAGGCCTTAGTCAACCACGCCGGCCCATTGCAGGTTGGCTGATTTTACACATATCTTTGAATTTCTTCTCAAATATGTGCAGGTTGAATCAATATGTTTTCTTTCACCATAAGAACGTCGGGTAAACGTACATATAAAATTCGAAAATCGAAAAACACATTGGTACATGACGGGATTTGAACCAGTACCTGCAGATTACAAGTCAAGTCCTTAGCCACTGAGCCACCGACGCTCTTTTTATGACAGTAATACTGTGATAATTGAATTATGTGTTATCTTAGATTCAAGCACCCTCTCGACGTATCCTGAAGGAAGATCTGGGTCTAGTTCTGACTACAGAAGCGAAACATGCTGCTATCTCCGCTCTATTGGATAAGCCATTTGAGTTCAAAGATAAACCTCTGATTGTACAGTATGAAGTTACTATGCAGGTATCATTATTTATTGTTCTCCTTAAAATGTTTAACTAGCTGTCGCCCGCAACTCTGTTCGCGTGGGATTAAAATAAAACGTAAGAAGTAGTCTATATTCTTCTAGACTGTATTCTATGTCATGCCAAATTTCAGCAAGAACCATTCAGCTGTTTTGGACATACATTCTAACAAAAATCCATACATCCATCCATCTGAACTTTAGCATTTATATATTAACAAAAGCTTCTCGATTGGTATAAACACTTATGAAAATTGTACACGTAAGGGAAGTCATTGGTTCCTTTAATACAGGGAATCCTAGTAAAGGAGCCAAGGATTTTATTAAACAGCTGTGTTAAAAAATATACATAAATAAATTAAAAAAAAAATATTAGTAATATTAAAGCTAAGGTTCTCGTTGTAATATGAAATAAGCCGAAGCAGTAAAACAAAGTATTGAAATTTGTAATTATGTGTATAATTTCATCACTCTAGTAACTTGACTAATCAACTTATAGTATATTGTTTAGCTCGTTTTATTGGATTAGTTGACTGCCCTAGAATGTTCCTTGTCTTTATAATGTATGCCCTAGTGAAGGTATATAAGTCTTTGTATGGTTTACTTAAAGAATTTTAACATCCGCTTATTCATCTTTGCTAATTATCTTAATTGCTTACTAATATTATAAAAGCTAAAGTATAGATGGATGAATGTTTTTTAAAAGGTATTTTCATAACGGCTCAATGGATCTTGATCTCAAGGAACATAGGAAAATTTTTTTTTAACTTCGCTCGAACGAAATCGCGTGCGACAGCTAGTCTTAAAAAGTATATGAAAATTTTACTGTTTTATATACGTAAAGTGGTGGTAGTTTTACTTTTAATTACAAATATCGTAGTTTATTATCTGTTACTGGCCGCTTTAGACACATAAAAAAAAAAAACATCCATAGCCAGTTCTTTTTATAATTGATTGATATTCAGTTGAAATTTAAATTGCCGCCAAAATAATAGAAAAATCTGAGAAAGAAATGATATTCTCCAATTTCAAAAAAAGAACACGCTATGGATTCTTTTTTTAAATGTTTCTAATTAGGCGTCCAAGCGGCCAGTAACAGAATAAACTACATGTGCAAACTCATTTTGTAATTAAAAGTAAGATATTATATTTTATGCATTTAATGAGTTTTTTATTCAAATGGCTACATTATTGCATGATTATTAATTATTGAATATGTATATTTTTACAAAAAATTGTACCTTTAAGTAATACTTTATTCATAAGAAATGTTTCTAATTATATGACCACCACTATATAAAGCTAATTAAAAAAAATCTGTCTATATTAATTACTGTCTGTTGGAACTAGTTGGGATAAAAAGTAGTATTTACATTTTAACGTGTCATGTATATAAAAATAGTAACATTGTAAACATTGTTTGTGGTAAGTTATTTCTGGTTCATAAAGGCAATAAACTGTAGTGACGTATGTTCGTACAGTGATGTAGCTGTTCTAAAGGCTTTGGATTGACGCCAAAATATGCTTTCTTTGTTACAACACTGTCAATTATTTACTTATCATAATATAAACTTAAAAAATAATAAAATTATCTACTTATAATATAAAAAATCTTATATACATTCCTAAGTTCATTAACCTTTAGTTAATAGGTATATATACATAGTTCAATTTAAAAAAAAATGGGTTTTTTCCATTAATTATACAAACACTTTTAATTCTAATTGAAGCAGTCAGAGTGGACTTTTCAGTGTAGATTTAAGTCCCTTAGTGTCCAAAGT
>JAAOEG020000028.1:9481494-9495327 GCA_011763625.2 Papilio bianor | reverse complement strand
TGAACTGAAGGCAAGACAGACAGACAGACAGACAGACAGACAGAGTTACTTTCGCATTTATAATATTAGTAAGGATAACAACCAAAAAAGTTTACTGTTAGCTCTAAAAATAACGATACTTCCAGACTACATTTCAACCTCTTATAAACCTTTTATCGCATTAAAAAGTAGCCTATGTCTTGCTCTAGATACGTATCAAATTTCATTAAAATCAGTCCAGTAGTTTACGAGTTAAAGGGAGACAGACAGACAGAGTTACTTTCGCATTTATAATATTAAGTAAGAAAGTAAGGAATATCCTGTGGTATTATTACTTACGTACACATTTTCCTAAAAAGTTGGTAGCAACAATACGATCATAAATCTTTCGTCTCCCTTCCGCATATAAAGTTATCCCGCTCCTGGCTTGTCTCCTGCAGAGATTTTAAAAGTTTTACAATAAAAATAAAATTGCAACGTTATATTAATGCGACAACTTTATCTAAGGAATCTGCTATAAAATTACAACTTGACTCGGCTCAAGAACTTTTCCTTGACATTTTTATTCTTAAATTCATAAGCGTGAAAGAGAACGGAAGTTCGAAGAGATTTGAAGCATCGTTGTCCTTACCGCTTACGACTAGAACAAGTCGCCAATGTTTATTATCGTCTAAATATGATGCCGGGACTAACAAAAGTGGAGTGAATAGGCACTTAATAGGCTAGCGCGTCACATAATTCGTTCAAATCTCCACTCAACATCAGATAGGCTCATCGTCAAGCGCTGACTAATTCATCGCAGAAAAAGTAACATTGTTATTAATTTTAAATACAAGTTTGAAAATGAATAAATTGTAATTTTGCATAATCAGTATAATACAACAAAAGAAAGGGACACATATTTTTTTAATTTTTTTAACTCACAATTGGATGAAAAATGTCCTTAAATAATTATTTTTAAGGGGATTTCCTAAAGAAAAAGTTAAATACAGTTTTTAGAGACTAGCTCCATTAGAGACTAGCTGTCGCCCTCGGGTTTGGCGCGCGTAATCAAAATATAATTAAGCACTTTTCTATGTGACTATGTCTATGTAATGAAAGAGCTTCCAGACCATATTCTATATCTGTGCCAAATTTTATTGAGATCCGTTGAGCAATTCTAGATACCTTCAAATAAACATCCATACATTCATTTTTACTTTACAAAGAAAACCGTAAACAACTTCAAAGTAATAGAAAAAACTGCATTTTAAGAGGCTAATCTAAATTCCAAGTGGTATTACGCGGTAGCTTAAGTTGCGCACCGACAAAACAAAGCCGAACATTAGTCGAACTGTAATCGAGTTACCGCTCCAGCCATTAATTAATTAGCCGAAGTAAACTAACGTCCTCGCAGCGGACTCGGACTCCACAGGATCGTCGCTAGATAATTTACGTATCTTAGTTGCATACGATTTAGTTATTAGATGAATTGTTGTCTATTTCAAACTAACCGCTTCAATAAATAACCTATTTTCAAATTAATTCATACACATACAACTTACATAGAGACATAAAACTTAAACATTACCTAGTAAAGGGTCGTGATAATAAACACTTCGATAGCTGATTTATATTATGGATTGATTAAACGTGAAAAATTATGTTAGCAATAAAAGAATGCTCTGTTACACGAAGACAAAGAATATTTGATTAATAAAATAAATGACGACAGCAATTTTAGAGACCCGAAAATAAAGGTAAACAATAAAGAATAAAACAATCCAAAGAGGTCGACTGCGCACTGGCCACACAACCCTGAGGCTGCAACATAAATATTTCACTCAATAAATTTAAAAAAAGTGTGGAAGTTATTGGTATAACTACGTTGACTGATAAGTCCGTAGTAACAAATGAGTTCCATGACGTCATTGTGACGAACTGTTAAAATTGGTAGAGCCCGCTTTAATACTTCGCACGAATGGGCCGGCTCGCCCAGTGCAATACAGACCACACAGAAAACAGGCGTCAAGTGGAAGCAATTCCGAGTTTCGTCTGATGAGTGTGCTTTCCGGCGGCCTAATTGTAGTCCTCTTCCAATTTCCAAGTGCAAAAGGATAGGACAGGGAGGAGGATTTGACGGTGAATGTGACGCATAGGTTTGGAAATATTTCTTTTTCTGCGCGTTCCCTCCTCTTTCGTTTAAAGGTTGGTAATGCATCTGCAAATGGGGATGTCTATGGGCAGCGGTCGGTTCGCTATTTTGGCCAATTCCGGTGACCGCTTTCTCGTATGTCTATACATAGAATATATACCTTTTATATACCATAACTTTACTAAAAATTTATTAACTTTTTTTAATCTAGGTTTATTACACACTAAGAAATAATTGTCTGGAATTAATCTTGTTAGAATATTCCGAGTAAGTTTACCGAGTACGTTCAAACGTTTAGTGAGGAAGAAATAGTTCAAAGGAAATCCATTGTAAAAGTCTGTGTGAGAACGAAGCAATGTTTAAAACTTAAAATTTTTCATAAAACACGTATCAACGTATCCGTCAAAGTTTCACATTCTCTTCAAAGAAGTTTCAAACGCTCGCCTATCACCTTACAATGTTCATCGCAAAAGTTAAAACGAAACACTTACGTAATGGTACTTTTTATATTTCCTTTTTAAGTTATTACATAACCATTTTAACGTTGGTGCAACAACAACATCTGTTGCACGAATGGGCTCGTCCAGTGCAATACCACGACCACACAGAATACAGGAGTCCAATGGAAGCAATTCCGTGTTTCGTCTGATGAGTGTGCGTTTCGAAGGCCTAATTTTTGTCCTCTTGTTCTTTCCACTATCTTCTTATTTATCTGGAAAGTATGAGAATATGACGTGGAATTGACCGAGGTGGGTATGCAAATGAAGGTGAAATATTATATTTGTGTGCGTCCCCTCCTCTGTCGATTTTAGGTTGGCAACGCACTTTTAATTGCGGATGTCTATGGGTATCGGTCGCATCGCTATTCGGAAAATTGAGTGATCGCTTGTTTGGTTGCCACCTTTTAATCTATACATATAATAAAATTGGAGTGTCTTCTATCTGTCTGTTTGTTCCGGCTAATCTTTGAAATGGCTGGACCGATTTTGACGGGACTTTTATTGGCAGTTAGCTGATGTAAAGAGGAGTACCTTAGTAACGTTCATCTTAGAAAAAGAACGCGCGGACCGAGTCGCGAGCGAAGGCTAGTATAATATAAGAAGAAAATGTGGTTATTTTGACATGTAGAATGTAAGAAAAAAAATCGATTGTACTGCTTAAACTTTCGTTAGACATTATCATAACAGCTAACTCACGTATATATATATTTAATCCGGTGTCGGCACCGACTAGTTTCGAACCCATCGGGGGCTCTTCTTCAGAGTGAGTGGGACTGGTATTATTTTTTAATTTAAAAATATTTTTTATGAAAAAACTATAAACAAAGTTACAGAGTAGAAAATAAATAACAGTTAAAATCCCGAAATTAATGCAAAGCTCAGCTTAGAAGCTTTTGACTCTTTTAGCTTCTGTGAATAATTCATGGTGATTTGATGTATTTTAGCTAAAAACGAACATGATAAATTAAAGCATTAATTAGTTACCTTGCAGTTAAATAAGGAATGAAATAGCTCTACTAATTTTCTAATTCAGGTTTAGCTTTTAATCAAACAGAACGCAAGGGAAAATTAGCCTCGCTTTTGTTGCCTAAATACGTTAAATGAATTTCATTTACTAAACTGCATTTTGAATTTTGAATTACAGCCGAGGTTAATTATGTGGTTAGATTTTCAAGAATCATTGAAAGCTCTTTTCAGTTAGCATTACTGATATGGATATGTGTTTTATATAATATAAGGTGGTAAGTAAGCGGCCACTTGAATTCGCCGAAATAGCGAAGCGACCGCTGCCCAAAGATATCTCCAATTACAGATGCGTTGCCTACCTTTAATCGAAGGAGGAAGAAACACACAGTAAGAGAAAGTTCTTCATTCTTTGCGTTCCTTCTTGCGTGAAATCCGCTTTCCCTTCCCATCCTTTCCACATAAGCTAAAGGTGGGAAGGGAAGTAGGACTAATATTAGCACTCCGGCACGCACACTCATTAGACGAAATACGAAATTGCTTCCACTTCACGCCATACTCCCCCTTCATTCGCTTGCACCATTTGGTCTAAACCTTATAAATGCAAATATCTGGAGGGCTGGATGTTTGTGATGATCTCCGGAACGGCTCCACGGATTTCGATTAAAATTTGCACAGAGAGAACATAATCTGGAAGAACATATACTAAGTTTTTTGATGCCGCACTGACGGGGTCGCGGGCACAAGCTAGTCAATATACAACTTTTAAAACATGTTAAAGTAATACCGAAATTATTAACTAAGTTTTACTGTATGTATGCAATTTTCACAGCTCTGTTATATGCGTTTATGTTAGGTGATATCTTTATTAAATTCCAGACTCCTCTCATAATACAAAAATGTATATCTTCTATCCACTCTGTCCGTCGAAGAAAGTTAAAACAAAAGCATCAAGTTTCAAAGCAACAGATGTTAGGGACTGGCTTAATGAAATAAGGTACGGGCCGAGTCGACGGTGCGCTTATTTCGGGCACAAAGGATGGATATTTAATATTGGGGACTTTTTCGCAAAAAAAATAATCTTATTACCTTATAGCTTGACGCTGCTTTAGTATGAAAATATACATAGCCGTTTTTTTACTAATACTGTTGTCTATAATTTGAAAGTCTTTCAAATTATTCTCAAATTTTAAATCAAATGTAGGTATATTAAAGTTAAATTAATCTTTGTATACACTTATCTATCTATATCTATACATATAATAAAATTGGAGCGTCATCTGTTTGTCTGTTTGTTCGTTCCTGGTAATCTCTGAAATAGCTGGACCGATTTTGTCGGGACTTTTATTGTCATGTAGCTGATGTAATAAGGAGTAACTTAGGCTACGTTTGTTTTAGAAAAAATCTTTTCTTTTAGATAAAGAACGCGCGGACGGAGTCGCGAGCGACAGCTAGTCTTTGGAAAAAATATGAAATAGGACAATGTTTTCATACATATTACGCCGACGAAGACCCGTAGGCGGTGAGTATTATTGTAATAATAACATCGTCCTCTTGATTAAGAAGCGTGTCTATTTTATTATTATAAAAAGTGTGATAACAACGCCCTAAAGATATTGCACCCACAACGAATAAAGATGTGTTCTTATTTCTGTGGAATGAGATGGATGATCACTTTCTGTAATAAGGTCACAGCCCACGAAACAATTTGTAATAATTCATAATAACATAGTCCATGTTATTCATATCTATGTAGTTATGTCTATTTCTAGCTTTTTTTAATTTACCTGATAAAAATATACTACTTACTCTTGAGAATAGCATTTTTTTGCTGATGGTGGGCACAATTTTTACTAAAATTATGATGTGATTGCCAGTAGACATATCAACTTAAAAGGTTGCAGTTGCTGTCTATATTTATTGGTCAGAGAAGAGGGCATGCAAGGTAAGTATATAAGTAGTCGGTATGCTAAATAGAAGACTTATGAAAACAGAAAGTCTGCAACTGTATACAGCAATATTTCAACATTAGAGCAAACAATTGTAATTTCCAAAGTGTTTTCAATTTGTTGAAATTTTCTCGCCCCAGGTGTATATACGAATAGAATAATAAATTCAATTCTGAAGTGTCATATGCAGAGACAACTACGCAGTAGACGTCTATAAACTGGAGAGAAGAAAAAAATATAAAACTAAATAATTTATTTTGGGGTGAATGACCTGAATCAATGCAATGTTTAGTTAAAGCAAACATAGAAATAATAATAATTAAGCATTTACTGTTTAAACTTTTGTGAGACATTAACATATCAAAATTAAAACTTTTTTTTTACGTTTGATAAGCCATCGCTTGTAGAACACCGAGAGACTAGCTACTTTACGTCTGTGCTCAAGACTGATTAAATTTAGGTCTTGGTCACCAATTAACTTTTTGACTCGTTTCTCCACCGAGTCTTGTGCCGCGAGTTGGTACTTGGCTGCGCATGCCCAGATGTGCCAGCAGTACTCCATACACGGTCGGATCTGTGCTTTGTACAAAGTCAATAGCTGTCCAGGTGTGAAGTACCGCCGTACTTTGGAAATAACTCCAAGCTTCCTAGCAGCTACCTTCGCCTTAGACTCGATGAACTATCCGAAGTTAAGATTCAACGACATTTGGACGCCCAATAACTGCAGACAGTCGGTGAATTCTAGGGAAACATTCTGGAAAGTAGGAGATACGGTGAACTCGCTCCTTTTGGCGGTGAATAGACACGTTTGTGTTTTGGCGCACAAGATTGGCCTGGCCCCAAGTGAAGACTGCCTCGAGTGTGCGGCTAAATCACGTTTTTAAATCAACAAGTAAGAGAAGGGCCACGAAATACCAGTCCCACTCACCCTGAAGAAGAGCACCCGATGGACCGAAACTAGTTGGCGTCGACACTGGATTGGGTGTACGTGAGTTAGCCGTTTTATTTTTGACTAGCTGTCGCCCGAGACATTGTCCGTGCGTTCTTTTTCTAAAATAAAAGATTTTTTCTAAAATAAACGTAGCCTAAGTTACTCCTTATTACACCAGCTACCTGCCAATGAAAGTCCCGTCAAAATCGGTCCAGCCCTTTCAGAGATTAGCCGGAACAAACAGACAGACAGACAAAAATTGAAAAAAAAATTCATTTGGTCTATGTACCGTATACACATTTATATACATGTAGTAAAAAACGGTTATTTCAATATTACACACAGACACTCCAATTTTATTATATCTATAAATGTGAAGCCTTTATTGCTGAAGATGTAATTTTTTATATTGTTTTATCTCTATTTTTATAACTTTTTTTTAGCAAAAAGTAATTTTGAACCGGAGTCTGTTATCCTTATTCTATAGCGTGTCTTTAGAAAAAGGCCTACTCTAAAGATTTCCATTTCTGCCTGTCTCTTGCTTCTCTAGTCCACAAACAACCTGCAACCTTTTTTATTTCGTCTTCCGATCGCTTTATCTGTCTTCCTTTGTTTCTTTTACAATGTTGTGGGTACCATTCTGTAACAATCGTTAAACGAACGATCGTTTTAAACTATTCAAAATTATTGAAAGGAAAATTGGAATAGAATATCTTGCTCTCGAGTACAATTTTAAATATGAGTTTTTATAATTAACGTTCCAAAAGTCATTTTTAATCCTTAATCGAATATTGATGTGGGCGCTTCAATCAAGCTTTGAAAAATAATTATCTGGCGACAGGTTGACGAGGGTCACTTCTACTAATAAATTAGACATTAAAATTCCTATTTTCCTTCGGCTATTGATTTGAAGCTAAATTGTTTAAACGGTTCGATGAATTTAATTACAAGATTCAGAAAGTAAACTGTGTCGTACACCTGGTTGAGTCAAAATGTCAAAACAAATTAATTTTAATACGGCTATAACTCACGTTTAATATTCCGGTGTCGGTACCGACTAGTTTCGAATCCATCGGGGGTCCATTTTCAGGGCGAGTGTTTATTGCGTTTTCCTCGCGGTCGCGTTGCGTCTCACGAAAGTTTAAATAATATAATATCTACAAAGCAGTTAGTTATTTATTTGACACGTGGAAAATAAGAGTACTCTTTTGCCTGACGTGCCAACTCAAGCAACTAGTACTTAACAGTTTGTCTCCTAAAATTATAAACCATCTCGCCATCAGAATATTAATATTACACAAAATAATGCCTCATAGATTATAAAACGGTAACCTCATTAATATTTATTAACATTTAATATTGTATCGAGAGTTTCTTGTTACATTTTCTATTTATTTTAAAATGTATTTCCTTATTTAAAGCTGGAACTAGCCAACGTAATAAGAATAAGCAGAATTCATTTCGCTGCTTAACGGAAATTACTTGCTCCGCGGCACCGGCGCCTATTACTGAGCCATCCATTTTCTTAACAGGATATTGGCAAAGAGATTGTACAGAAATCTTTAGATAATAACAATTTATATATAATATATAGAATTTTCATCACCATCAGCTCACTATAAGTCCTCACTGAGTGGTTCGGAGCCTTCTCTAAGTTAGGGGTGACTAGGCCTTAGTCATCCACGCTGGCCTAGTGCGGATTGGTTATGTCCAGGTTGAATCACGATGTTTTCCTTCACCGTAAGAAAGTCGGATAAATGTAAATATGTAATTCGAAAATCAGATTGACACATCGGGATTTGAACCCAGGAGCTGTAGATATAAGTCAAGAGCTAAACCCCTGAAGCGGCGCTCTGTTAAACTACAATGAGTTAGGCCATTCGTACACATGGTTACGCAAATATAAGATTTTAGTCTCGGCTTACGCAATACAATCTTATATATCAGCGACACGACCTTCTATGAGTATTGCTAACGGTTATAGACGAAAATCACAGTTTTGCGTAGCTTATCTACGAAGGGTATTATTAAAATTCCAGGTCTAGAGGTAGCTGTCGTAACGCAGAGGTAGCTGTTCTTTTATTATATTAATATAGATAGCACAATAGTATAGTATAGTATAGCACAAATAAGCTTTATCTTACTAAAATTGTGAATACGAAAGTTTATATCAATGTATGGGTTGATGTTTATAACAATGTATCTCCAAAACAGATCAATGGATCTCAACATAGAACACAGTCTTGAAAAACATATTGGCTACTTATGAAATTTTGATTTAATTCCGCGCAGGCGAATTTGCGGGCAAAAGCTAGTTTTTTATATTTTGCTTTACTGTATAAAATGAATATGGCACCGGAGCGTGTCACACAGATCGTACTATAACAGGCTCCAACGCGTAACCTATCTGTGTATTTGTATACGAGAGTAAACATTTAAGTCTATATATATAAACGAAAGTCGTGTTAGTTACACTATTTATAACTCAAGAACCGCTGTACCAATTTGGCTGAAAATTGCTGGAGAGGTAGCTTAAAACCAGAAGACGGACATAGGATACTTTTTCCTCTACTTTTTTTTTTACAATTTTCTTCGGTATCGTCAAAAATAAATATAGTCAGTCTCCATGAAACGTGTTATTACAAAAACGCAACTGAAAGAATAACAAAACACGAATGACAGCTAAACGTAATATTGTATATGGTTAAGTATGAATGAAAATTTGATAATAGTAAATAATCTGCTAAGTTTTTCTTTACTCCGCGCGGACAAAGTCGCGGGCGAAAGCTAGTAATGAATAAATTTATATGAAAAGTAGGACCTAATATGTGTTAGTTTGATTGTTAAATATGTGTTAACAGTCTGCCAATTTTTACTTTCCTTGTGTTTTAGTTAATTCTACCTAGAATAACCAAATTTATTTATTTGAATTAAACTTTCATCCCACCACTTTTTGTATTATGTCTGTTAATACTTTTTTTAATTCACTTTATTTAATACTCGTTTTATTTATTCACAGACTATTTTTCTTTTTGTTAGAGTAGCACTAGTAAGATCACATCGTAAACATTTTCTTCCGCGCTTTTCTTAAGAACATTATCGCCACAAAATGGAACTTAAAGTGAGTAATAAATTGAATTTAGAATGTGTCGAATACAAAGGCGACCCTCTTCAGAATCTCCCCTGCCGGTGCAATATTTTATGGAAATATTTTCAAAACAACTTCTGATACTTGTACTTTTATGTTAGACTAGCGTTACCCCATGAGTTCGTCAGCGCAAAATTTAATAATAAGTAACCTACATATATGTCTACACACATGGAAGATTTTCTAACGCAATTCTCTTCAAAATCGGGCCAGACGATTCGGAGACTTGAACTTGCGGACCCGGAAACGCAGCTTGCAGACATACAGACAAAGAAATATTAAAGAACTAGCCTTCGCCCGCGACTTTGTCCGCGCGGAATAAAAAATAGCTTAGTAGATTATTGGTGATTATTGATTTCTGTAAAAAAATTCTGTTATAAATTTTTCATTCATACTGAACTGTTTAGCTGTCATTTGTGTTTTGTTATTCCGTCAAATGCGTTTTTGTAATACCACGTTTTATAGTGATTGACTATATTTATTTTTGACGAAAACGTAGAAAATAGCTTAAAAAAAAGTGGGGTAAAAAGTATCCTATGTCCGTCTCCTGGTTTTAAGCTACCTCTTCACCAATTTTTAGTCAAATCGGTACAGCCGTTCTTGAGTTATAAATAGTGTAACTAACAAGACTTTCTTTTATATATATACAAAATCAGGTTTTCGTTATAGGTAAATCAAACACAACTCGTAAACATAATAGGTTTTTTGTCGATATACATACAAACACTACAATTTCATAAGTGTAGATTTGCTTGAGTTTACAATACATCTATGTCGTAGAGTTCCATTGCCAAGAAATACAAAAAATGTGACATTTGTCATTCTTTTCGAAATAAGAAAATATGTTTTGTTTATATCTTACAACAAAAAAACCCACGATTAAATTAATTATTAAAGAATTTTGTACTAAAAAACATTAGTTTTTCCAAGTATAAATCTTTTTGCTTCTCTAGTTTTGTCGTGCATTCTCGTTTCATAAAACAGAACTTCAAAAACCTTTTTCCAAACCTCAATCTACTAATGGAACGGAAAAATTGAACAAGTCAATATGCTTACATGAGTAAAGTTGTGATAAAAAAAATCAAAAAATCTGTAAGTTCAGCAATGAACGGAATGGTGCGACTCATTCGAAGACATTCAATAAGCTCCGACGCCTGACGTTAATAAACACGAAACTGACATATTCTCAAGGTTCTCGTTTCAGAAGTTTTTTCGTTTGACTTTTGTTATTGTCAGTACTACTCCAAAGTGTACAGACAGCAAATAAAGTAAGGCTTCTTATTAAGTTAGTTATGTAACCTCGTTTTCAAAACAACAAAACAGATGTATTAGAAAATATTTTTATTTACTTAAGAACAAAAGGGACATGGTTGTGATATTTTCACATGAAATCGCCGAAATTGCGAAGCGATCTGGCCCGTAGACATCCGCAATTACAAATGTGTTGCCAATCTTTAATCGACTTTACAGGATATGAACAGAAAGAGAATATTTCCCCTTCCTGTATGTATTTCAAATCCCATCCCAAATTTTTTCTTGTAAACAACAGTGCAAAGGGATAGATGGCTAAAGTTACGCCCCTGTCTACACTTATCAGACGAAACGTGGCATGACTGCCACTCAACGCCTGTCTTCTGTGTAGTCATGGCATTGCAGCAGTGAGCCTATTCGTGCAACAGGTGTTGTTGCTGGCGTCAACGAAGCGTTTCAGCAGTGAAACTTTACTCTTATATTTTACTATAGTATGTTATTATATTAACGCGATAAAAATACGCAATAGTTAGTAAAACGTATAAGAATGTTACTCTATTTTAGTTAAAGAATATAGTTAATAATAATCGAACAACAGATGGCGCTGAGTGGAATGGGAATAACTTGTGTTGATTATAAGATATAAAGTCTCATATTAAAGCAATATTTAAATAGATGTACATATATTTTTATTAATAATATAGAAATTATTAAAAGATAATTTGAATAAAATATGTATTATGAACCGAATGGTTGATTATCCAGCATAATTATAGCCTATCTGTTCTTCCAGACTATCCTCTACATCTATGGTAAATTTCATCAAGATCTGTTTAGAAGTTTAGGCTACAAACTCTAATAAACATCCATCCATCTAAACTTAAGCATTTACAATAATATTACGATTACGATAATAAGGAATAAAGAAGATTTTTAAAACTGACGGGACTAGTTTACATTTGTTCAGAATGTTTAATGTATTCAGTTTTTGTAATTCTTTTGTCAATAAATAATAAAATTTATTATATCCCTAGAACAAATTATTTCATAAAGCGTTGCAAATGCCGCAGTTGTGTAATAATTTTACTAAACGCTTCTAGAACTCTTTTGCAATACCTTTTCTGTTATGGTAAGTTTCTCGGTTGTGGCACTGACAGGTTATTTAGAAAACCATTAGCGCTAGATAAATTTTTATAAAGCTGTTCTAGTCTCCGGGTATTTGTGGGGTAAGGAACAAAGAATTTTCTCGTGTTATTTTTTTTAGTGCCGTTTAAAATTGTTATCGGAATTCTTTACTCAAATGGTTAAAACACCTTATTTAAATAACACTAAAATGTCTCAGATCTGTGAAATTAATTGTTAAAAACTTGTAAAATTCTTTTGTAAGATTTTTGGATAGATTAAAATTTTGTGACCGCGTTTGGAGCCGGCGACCCTCGTCACATTGGTAGAATATAATTATTTATTGCGGCTTAATTTCTACGTCCAAAGCTTTAATTAAGAGAAATTTTCGCCGTGGATAGATAATTTGGGAATAGCAGGAGAATAATTTTAATTGGCAATATTAAGGTGTTAATTTCATCGCGATAGCAGATTTTAATGATTCAATATTAAAGTATAAAATAAATGTTTGTTATTATTGTGGTAGTAATGTCAATAGAATTTTAAACTTCCGTGATTTTTACTATTATAATGTTCGTAAGAAACAGGATTATTACAACGACCACGTTTGTTGTTCTCTCTGTATTTCAGTACATTTGCATGCGCCATGGCCACGGCCTGACTGGTGTGATGCGGTAATGTGAAATGTTATAAGTAACCGTAAACTTTTATCTTTCTTCCGAATCTACGACCACTACTATTGTGTACGTTTCCCCTGCACGTTAAGTCCGCAATGGATGTTGTCATTTTCCGACAAACCACACTCACGGGGTCGACATTTGTGGGTTTACTGGAGTCAGCTGCTGTCCGTTTTTGTTATACCACTGGATCACAAAAAATTGAAAAAAAATGCAAATCGCAAAATACATTGATAAATGGCTGTATTCGAATCCACAACCTGCAGATTACAAGTCAAGAGCATAACTCCTGAACCACCGATGCTCTATTCTTTACTTTTTTATATGATAGGAGATATTTGACGTCATTTTCGTGGTAAATACCGTTCAAGTCGTTTTGTAAAATCTAAAATTCCATTCCAAAGCGACATATCTGCATATGTATCTTTAATATGAAATACTAGCCTTTGCCCGCGACTTCGTCGGCAGGGAATTAAAAAACTTGTTAAGTGTGTTCTTCCAAACTACATTCTATATCTATGCCTAAATTAATCATCTATCCATCTTTACTTTCGCATTTATAATATTAGTAAGAAATAAGATTAAAATCAAACAAATCAGAAGTTATCAATGTTTACTTATTTACAAAGCTTGCCTTCAAAGTTATTAATTAGAATCGCTACGTATCAACTTAAAGTATCGAACTATTTCGTAAGATAGTCTAACTTAACCGACGTTTGAATAATTACGAACTGCTAAGTTGCTACCAATTAATTGCTATGAAGCTCGTTTGATACAAACTTGAATTGTATTTATGATATTACATTTAACATCTGTTTTAGACAATTATATATCTACATCTATAGTAATATTACAAAGAGAAAAGTTTTTTTATATTATAAGGTGGCAAAAGAGCAAGTCGCCACCTCGCTGAAATAGCGAACTGACTACTGCCCATAGACATCCGCTATTGCAGATGCGTTGCCTACCTTTAATTGACAAAGAAGGAGACACACGAATAGTATATATCCCCCTTTCCTATGTATCCCATCCTCCGTCAAATCCACTTTCCCTTTCCTTATAAAAAAGTGTGGGAAGGGATTACAATTAGGCCTCCGGCACTACACTCATCAGACGAAACGCGGAAATACTTCCACTTCACGCCTGTCTTCTGTGTGGTCGTGGTATTACACCGGGCGA
>JAAOEG020000028.1:8965653-8981339 GCA_011763625.2 Papilio bianor | reverse complement strand
ACTTAGGCTACTTTTATTTTAGAAAAAATCTTTTATTTTAGAAAAAAGCGCGGGCGAAGTCGCGGGTGACAGCTAGTTCATAAATATAAGTTATAATTTGGAACGTAATACCAATTGCTCCAGTAAATTTGTTAACAATTTGACTGTATCTGTAATAGAAATTTACACTTATTTCCGCTCATTTAGCGCTTGCGTCCGTTATTTATCCGGAACATTGAAAGGATAACAACAAATTTCGTTGTGTAACAGAGTACTGGCAATTTCGATGATAATTTAGAATCATAAATAGTTAAAGCCTCTAAATTGGGACTTTGCCAAATGAGACCAGACACTAAATTAGAATGTTTGGTAATAAGGGTAATGTATGGACGAAAATGTCTAGGGAATTTGTTACTATTGACGCAGACATTACAAATAATATTTTTGCAATCTATTTCAATAAATACAAAAATTGTTACTTCTGTCTAAATATACCAATTGGCCCTGCTGCGTATGTTAATTGCACAAAAACATTTTTTTTATATTACAATATGGCAAACGAGCAGGCGGCCACCTAAAATTGCTAAAATAGCGAAGTGACCGGTGCCCATAGACATCCGAAATTGCAGATGTGTTGCCTACCTTTAATCACCGGAGGAGGAGACGCACTGAAAGAGGATTTTTCATCTTCCTATGCGTATCCTCCTCCGTCAAGTCCACTTCCCATTCCCATCCTTTCCTTGTAAGATAAGAGTGGGGAGGGAAAGAAGACTAAAATTAGGCCTCCGGCACTACACTCATCAGACGAAACGCGGAATGACTTCCACTTCACGTATGTCTTCTGTGTGGTCGTGGTATTACACCGGGTGAGCCGGTCCATTCGAGCGAAGATGCTAAAGCTGGCTCTACCACTGTTAAATCTAGTAATCGTTTTCAGTTTTTTTTTTGAGAAGAGAAGGGGTCAAACGAGTGGCGAGAACACAGAGGTGGTCAACGACGTCTAAGGACTGCTGCAACTCCACAGGAACCACAGATACGTTGCCGGCCTTTAAGAAAGAAATAATTTCCAATGATCCCGTCTTTCTTCCAAACTTCTACTTAGATAATCACTTTTCTTTTCTGTATCATCCTTATTTTAATGCTTCATGTCATATTTATTAAGTTACACAAGTGTAACTATAAATATTTTTATATAGCTAATAATAAACACCATCAGTTCAACGATATTCGTATTTGGAGTATATTCGTCAGTGACATACCTGGTAAGCACATTAAATCCAATGAGTCGTGAGTGAGGTTGTACACCGTACAGTTTGTCGGCGGGTCGGGCCGGGTCGCCGGGAGCAGTGTGTACACGCATGGAGTGACTTGCTGCCCCGCTAGGTTTGTCGCCCGACACGACAGAGTTCCATAATCGATTTCAGATACTGGCAGATATGTTAATATCGATTTACCAGCGGACGCGTCGATCGAGAATCGGTCCTGGGAACAAAATTGAAACGAGTTAACACATCTTCTATATTTTTATACTTTAGTATGCTTGAAAAATTCGTTCCACTTGATAACGAACAACTATTATCAACCGTACCATCGAGGGGAGTTAATTGTGTGTCCCCAACCCTAAAGACCTTCAAAGGGTCACAACAAAGTATTTGTCATCGCTTCGGTATAAATTCGACTGTGAAGGCCGTACTTACATTAAGTTAGATACTTCTATAAATACTAGCTTTCGCTCGCGGCGTCGTCTGCGCGGAATTAAAAAAAAGTAAATAAAATATATAATCTTCCAGATTTAAGCGCCAATAGTCTAATGGTTAAGGGTACGTATTTCCTAGGTGGGGTCGAGATTTCGAATCCCACCATTCGCCTACTGTCATAAACTATATAAACCAAGAGCTTACTGGCAATGGTAAAAGAAAAAAGAAATATTAGTCAATGAAAATCTGCTAATAATTTTTATGGAAAAAAAACTGCGTCCTGCACCTGTGCTAATCTGTGAGATCTGTTGAGCCGTTCTGGTTACACCTTCTAATAATCATCCATCCATCTATACTTAAAATTAACATAAGTATTTAAGTTCGAGGTCACGTGGTACATTATAATGAGAGATAATTGTCGGAGATAATTATGTAACAGTCACTCTCTGTTACTATTCTTCCTATTTCAAATTATAATTCTCCTTTTAATCTTCCGTAGGATAGAATACCCAATGTAAAGTTTTACAGACACTATAATACATGCATTTTTTATTTAGCAAACTTGACGTACGTTGTTTAAAATAATACTTTTATAATAATATCTGCTACTCACAGGATCGACCTTTATCGAGGTCGCGGAGTTGTTGAGGGTCCACTCGAAAGTATTGGGTGGTGGAAACGCGTCGACTTCGCATTCGACGCTCGATGGCTCTTGTAATGCAGCCCCGATCAGTTTAACCTCGCCCCGCCGGCACACCGGACGGTCTGCACAATATTTTATTATACCTTCGTATTTATTGTTTCAGAGAACGTTGTAAAAATATTTTATAACGTAAGATCAATTCAATATGAGTTTATATGTCACTAACAAAAACAGAATAAGTAATGGACAGGGGACTGGTTCCTAACCTTGTGACAGGATCACCAGGCCCCTGTTATGTTTGGCTAGTCCTCAAAAAGCTTATAGTTATGTAGCTGATTATTAATTATTTGGACGTAAAAAATATATTATAAATAAAACAAACGCTCTGTGAAACACCTCCACCACCACCACTCTCAAAAACACCAACACAAAAATCATAATGATAAAAACAAATGACGATATACTTTAAAAAACTAGAAAATTAAAATCAATATTTAAAGAATAAAACCAACTAAACTGGTCCGCTGTGTACTGGCCACATAAAACCTGGCCACCACAAATTTATTTACTGATCTATTAAATAAATTCTTCGAAGTGTGATTTAATATTTTTAAATTAATATAAGAGTAATTCAAGATTCAAATGCCTTCTTCCAAACGAAATCTATACACGATTATAAAAATACGATTAGGATTATGAAATTTGTGGAACTATGTATAGTATAAAAAAATATAATAAAAAAAATAACTCAAAATATGTCAATGTTTTCCAAGTGGCTGCTTAACTTGAAGTTGTATTAATATTTAATTTTACCATTATATGGGTTGGTAAGTTTTCCGACTTGAGAATTCTCTAAAAGGGCCAAAACTAGGTCATTTACCTTTGTCGGGTACAAAGAATTTATTATACCAAACCCTTGTCAATACGGAAGTAAGTAAAAGAAAATCAATAACCTTTCTTCAATAGTAAGAAAAATCTATGTTTTAATCTCAATCTTAAAAAAAACACATGTATTGTTGTTTCTGTTCTAATTAGCTTCAATGCAAAATTTAAAATAATTCACACTGGCTTGGAATTAATTTAATTTTAAAATCAGACATTAATAAACACGGCGTGTCCCCGTCATTTTGTTGTGAACGTTCGGAGCATTCTTATGCTGGAATTTACTTCGTCTTGTAATAGAATCGTAATAGAATGAATCGCTTAAGTCAATTTTGCTCTCTGATTGTAACAAAGATGTCTTTAAAGATTTTTGGCTGTATGCCTTTTTACTTTGACAATTTACATTTTTAATTTTTAGAATTTTATTTTAAAACTTAAAGAATTTTAGTCTTTGATATTTCAAACGTACTATCAAACATTCAGCAGTACCTATATAGCTACTGGCTAGAGATACTGATTTCCAAAAATGGTTGGTGACAAAAATATCTGTCGTTATTGTCGGTTGTCATACGTATACTCTTAAACCACCCACAATCATTCAATAAGGATTGGTTCCCACACGTCTCTAAAGTCATAAAAATAGATTCATAAAAAATAAAATTTCGGGAACTAAAAACGATTGCCTTTTAAACGTAATACACTCTAGAACACAAAAATAGTTCAAACATAATGTAATATTCAATCTACTCACAAACAACTTGTAGATGCAAGGGCGGTGACTTTCCGTCGCCTTCTACGTTGGATGCGGTGCATGTGTATTTGCCCGCCTGATGTCGCGACACGTTACGTAACGCTAAGTTTGTATTACCAGTCAGTATTACGCCATTCGGTGGATTATTTTGTAACAAAACACCCTGTGGAAACAAATATATCAATATTGTCCATGGCTATGCCGTTATAATAATACAAAAAATAACAGTGAAGGAGTGATTAAACTGTAATTTAGGTTACACCTTTTATACAGACCCGTTCAATTATTTTGGAGTTTATAAAAATAAAATATGTTTATGGAACTTTCGTAAAGTATATTTTTAGTAAGAAGGAATACAATTGAACCAAAATCTAACCTAGTAATAGCCTAACGGTTAAGGGTACGGATTTCCGACCATCGGTCAAAAGTTCGAATCCCACCATTCGACTATTGTAAACCATATCCTAGCACAAGTCTACAGCTTAGTTGAAGTGATATAAGAAATATTAGTAAATTAACCAAAGTCTCCTAATAAAAAAAACATGAAAGAGCAAATGCTATCTTCAATTAGGTAGAAGGAAGATTAGTATATAGCTTTATATTTAAAAATCATCATATTTAAAATATATCAGCACAATTAATTAACAATTTTCAATACTAATTACACAGAGGAATGAATAGCTGATCAACTAACATAGTAGAAATAGAAAAATATAGATAGAACATTTATTATAACAGAACTGGCTTATTATAAATATGAGTATCGAGTAATTATAATAGAAAAGCAAAAGGTATAATAATACTTACATTGTGTTCCCATATTACTTTATAGGCGGGCGGGTTTGCGTCGACCTCGCATTCAAAGTACACGTCATCGCCTTCCTCGATGTCGTTCGGATTCATCTTGGAACCGAGGTGCATTCGCGCGATTGGCACATCTGAACAGTTTGACAGATATAGATTGGAAAACGTTAACACAAAAACGACTCCATTGATTTCTGTTCCAGTTTGCACAAGCAGATTATATTTATTCTTCCTTAATATACAGGTTCAGAAATTAAACTAAATACAGCCGTGAGCAAAAATAAAGGGTCGGTTAAGAAAGTTTGAATATCTCAAAAGATAAAGACGCTAGCTAACTGAAATAATTTTTGCATGATAGACAATTAAATATTTTAAAAATAATAAATAAATAAATTCACTTATTTATTTATATTTCATTAAAAAACATAAACTGAAAGAAAAAGGATGTCTTATGTAAACTTGGATAATACAGTATAACTATAATATAATAACGAAAAATGTTAAATTTTATTTTTATTTAGATTTTAGTACTTAGTGTTGTGTCTTACTAAGTACTAAAAGCTAAATAAAAATAGGTTTTCAAACTTTCTTAACTTTCTTTCTTAACCGACCCTTTATTTTTGATCACGTCTGTATTTAAAGTATAGGACACGGGTTTTAAAATCCACTGTAAATAAGATAAATTCAATTAGAGAACAAAATACGTTTGCGCATTCCGACTGTAAATTGTATTAAATTATTCAGTCCATAGTTCGTTGCCTTGTAATTGTCTAGACTGAGGCAACTTAATATCATGAACACTAGCATTTGCCTGCGACTTCGTTCGCACTGAATTTAAATAAATCATATTTTAAAGTAATATATACAGCCTTTAGGATCCAGGGTTAGTGTAGCTTACTAACATTCAAATAATTGTTCTTATCGGTTCAGTAGTTTCGCAGCCTATTCAATACAACTAAAGAATCATTTATTTCCCCTTTATAATATTGGTATAGAGTATAAATGACTACAGAGTCTTATAAACTTTTTGAGATCACCGATCTATACAGAACGTAAATGACATGGCTGATTTTCATGTTTGTGTAGTTATTTGATTATTGTTATACTGTTTAAACTTTCGTGAGACATCAGTGAGAGACGGGCCGCGACAGCGAAATAATACCAGTCCCATTCACCCTGACGAAGAGTCGCCGATGGGTTCGAAAGTAGTCGGTGCCGACACCGGATTAAATATTATAATATACGTGAGTTAGCCGTTCTTCCGTTCTTCATCGGTATATGATACTAGTAAATTCAGTTCATTTATTTTTACTTAAAATAAAAGCTTAACTTAATCAAGAAATCATAGTACTCACAGTATATGTTTAAAGTCAATCTGCTGTCAATAGTGGATTGATTGAACTTCGTATGTTCAGCTCTGCAAGCCAGTATTTGTCCGTTGTGTTCTTTCTGAGGCGTCCATTGTAGTAACGATTGTGTTTCATTACCTTCCTCCATTGTCATCTTTTTATATGATATCTGTTTGATACAGTATTTATTTAAGACAATTAAATTGGTTGATGGATTCGATTAATTGACACAAAACTGACTGATTACAATAATTAAACCGGTGTTTAAACGGTTAATATACGAGAACGAGATTTTTTTCTGTGTAAATTCTAAAAATTAAAACTTTAATATTCAAATCGACAGTCGTATTGAATGGAGGACATTACACGAGATAGAGCTTTGCCATTCAATCTAGCAGGAAATTAATGGATGCACGCAGGGAAGCGTTGATGACGGCAATCTATAGGGGATAGCGGGGGCGGCGCGGGGCAGGCGCGGGGTAAGGGAAGGCGCAAAGATTACGCGCGAAATTACTCAGGCCGGTGCCAGATGATAACTCAACGTAGGGAGATAGATGTAAAACATTTCCAGTGAGTTTTTTAAATTGGAATAGACAGATAAAGCTTTTTCTGCAATAGATAAACTTCACTTATTAGGGGTGCTTGTATACAAACCAAATTGGTTTTGAAAACCCGCTTATAAAAATTATAAATAATTTGTAGAGTGAATGAGCCCGCTTTAACATCTTCGCACTAATTGTTCGGCTCGTTCGGAGCAATACCACGACCACACAGAAGACAGGCGTGAAGTGGAATCAATTCCGGGCTTGTCTAATGAGTGTGCGCTCGGGAGGCCTAATTTTGGTCCTCTTCCCTTTCCCATCCTTTTCTTATAACGAAGAATGGGACGGGGAAGTGGATTTCACGGAGGAGAGGATGCTTAGGAAGTCTTCAGTGCGTCTCCGTCGATTAAAGGTAGGCAACGCATTGTCTATGGGAGGCGGTCACTTCGCTATTCTAGCGATTTCAGGTGGGCGCTTGTTTGTTTGCCACCATGTTATAGGAAAAAATTATAAATAACAATATTAAAGACAACACTATGCATTAAAAATTCTGACATTGTTTCATGTAGTCTATCCTCTAAAATAGATCATTTACATATTCATTGTACCTGTTGTTTTGTTTCTGAATTAAGTTTCTTCCCGCTGAGCCACCAAGTCATTGTCGCGGGCGGGCGAGCTCCGGTTGATTTGCACCACAAATCTGCCTTCCTCCCCACTGACAACGGATGTTCTCTTGATAGTATTTCAACCGTTAACGGTCGTACTGACAGAAAATGTTAACATTATGGTCAAATCGTTAGTAAAAATAGTACTTCATAAGGCGTTATAAGGTTTTATAAATAGAAATTCCATAACCCAAAATATCAATGGGTTAGAAGAGCAATCTCAAAATTCCAGCACACTAATATTTATAGCTAACTAGTTGACGCCCACGACTCCGTCCGCGCGTTCTTTGTCTAAAATAAAAGGTTCGCGATTAAAGATAGCCTATGTCCTTTCTCAGGGTCTAAAGCTTGTCTGTGCCAAATTTCATCAAAATCGGTTGAGAGGTTTGAGCGGTAAAGCGTAACAGACAGACAGACAGAGTTACTTTCGCATTTATAATATTAGTAGGAATTCTAGAATTTTAGCTATGCGAAGCTTTACGACTTGTAAGTAACCCTTTGGGTACATTTGACAAGTTAGACTCGTCATATATATAAATAACCAAAGTTACAGATGTCAATCATCGTTATTATAATTTAAGATTACAGTAAAATGCATAAAATTCAATTAATAAAAACAAAATTCAATGTGTTTTCTAATATATCAGAACTCAAGGGCTAAGCTATATAAATAAATAACATACGCAAGAACATAAATAAAAGACAGACAACAATTAAATTCCTAAACGATTCGAGTAAACGTTTTTCTATTGTGTTCTGTTTTCAATATTCTTAGTAGCCTACAATGATGTTAATTTGCTTAATTCGACGTAACGGAATGTAATATTTTTCCTAATCTTTCCCTCTATGTAATTAAACACTCGGGCGGTGACCAAAGTAATGTTATAGAAACATCGTCCGTGACATATTTGGAATGAGGCCACATGACGCCATATGACAGCACGTAAGGCAATTTTAAATTCATTACTTTGATAGTAATAATTCGTTTAAAGGTAACGTAAAACACAATGTATGCTTTTACAATTTCTATTTTTTTTATCGGAAATAGTTATTACGTTAGAGGTATCAATTACTAAGACAATAACGGAATTAATATTCAATATAAAAGTCATGTTTAATATTAAAATTATCGCTTTTTGATATCTTATAAATACAAAAGCAACTAATATTTAAAAGATACACAACCTGGTACAGTAACTTTTTTCGATACAATTTCTTATGAAATTATAAAAACACAAGTTCAGTGCAAATTCCTTTAAAAATAGCCAGCTTATTATAATTTAATTGTTAAAGTAATTTGAAAATGCACTTACGGTAAAGATCCACCCTGACGGTAGAGCGCTGAGGCGGTGCCAACAAAGTGTTGTCTGCAGTACAAGTGTAGACAGTAGTGAAATGCGATCGCGATGCATTCCTTATTAGCAGGTTCAATGACCTCGTGGGGCCGAGCTGAATTTCGCCGACACCTAACGTCGCAAGCACCGTATCGCCCTGAAGCCACTGCACTCGCGGAATTGGATTACCTGTTTCATTGAATATAAATTACATTACAAAAGTTTCGTAACAGGTTACCAGACAAAAACGTAACTTGGTAGTAAAATTTATCTTTAAAATAAGCAACTGTATACAGATTATGAAATAAACGTTTATTTATTTAAAAAAAAATTAAAAACAATGTATTGTATTTTATATATTAGTTATAACAATAAAAGTATTCGAAAAAAAACTAATTAATCATTAAAAAGTTCTTTGGTTATGTGTCTATGTATTTTTCCAGACTATGTTTAATATCTATGCCAAATTTCGTCAAAATCCCTTCATACAAATAACCATCTAACTACCTCATATCATCTAATCATCTATCCATCCATCGAAACATTTGTAATATTAAGTAACGTACCAAGAAAGTATTTGAAAAAAAAAAGTCTTGAGTTACTACTTAAATTGTTAAATTTTAAATGTTTAGTTTTTTTTTTATTAAAATGCCTTTACTTAATTCTACAAAAGAATGAGTAGCATCAACTCGAACAGCGAACATAAACGCAATAATTACAATGCTGTAACTCTAAGTGATAATCTCCGATAATGTTACACGAAGCCTTACACGGAATGTCGGTGTTAAGTGTCTACAAGTACTACTTATTATTGAGTACGGTACAAAAGTTGTATGACTTTCTCGAAAAAAATCTACGAACAATAGAAAAAACGACGGAGAAATAAGAAATACGTAACTTTGTGTAATACTTGATTTTTGAATAGTTTTTCAAAACATTGGTTAAAGCATTTTTTTTGTCCGTTTCTGTGAAAAATAATGAATGAAATGTAATCTATTTAACTTTTACTAATACTATAAATGTATAGATCTCTTTGGATGTATATGACAATGTATCTCTAAGTTTGAAAGGAATGTAGAACATACTCGTAGTCTGGAAGAACACATAGAATAATATGTTGTCCTGTTGGAGTCGTGGGCAAAAGCTAGTAACAATATAACAGGCAAAGTTCCCTTCTAAATATATCAAATTCATTTATTTATAGATCGTAAACATCTCTGGTATGATACATTTACATTCAAGTTTATTATAATTTGCAAATTTTTTTAATAGTATAAGGCTGCAAACGAGCAAACGGTGATCTGAATTCACTAAAATAGCCAAGACCGCCACGCATAGACATATGCAATTACAGATACGTTGCCTTCCTGAAATTGATGGAAGAGGACACGCAAAAAAATATATTATTTCCCTTTCCTATGTTCCCCAATTCTGCCAAATCTATTTCCCTTCCCGATCCTTCTCTCTAAGAGAATAGGGTGGGAAGGAAAAGAGGAGTAAATTTGGGCCTCCGCCACGCACACTCATGGCACGAAACGCGGAATTGCATCCACTTGACGCTTGTCTTCAGTGTGGTCGTGGTGTTACAGCGGGCGAGCCGGCCCCTTCGCTGGAAGATATTAAAGCGGCCTCTACCACTGTTAACATTTGAGAAAATGTAACAATATTATATTACATTAATTGATAAAAGTTATTAGCTAATTTTATCATAGGAACTTATTATTTCATCAAATTTTCCACATCGTTTTACGACTAAAACCCCCGAATAAGATTTAATACATAAAAATTTTAGACATAATCACGAAAGCAAAAAATGGGAAATTGAATTATTAAACAGGGGGAAACGTCGTCTTGGTGAAACTTTCATGAGAATCAAAGGAAAAATAAACAAACAACTAAATTGAACATCAATATTCCTAAATTACCAACAACATTGGAAACATTTCAAAGACATGTCAAGGTTTAAAGGATACTTCTTCTACTATAAGGATGCTTTCTACAGTGGTAGAGACCGCTTTAACATCTTCGCACCGGTTTGGCCGGCTCGCCCGGTGTAATACCACGACCACACAGAAGACAGGCGTGAAGTGGAAGTAATTCCGCGTTTCGTCTGATGAGTGTGGTGCCGGAGGCCTTATTGTAATCCTCTTTCCCTTCCCACACTTTTCTTAGAGGGAAAGTATGGGAAGTGGATTTGACGGAGGAGGGGACGCATAGGAAAGGGGGATATACTCTTTTTGTGTGTCTCCTTCTCCGTCAATTAAATGTAGGCAACGCATCTGCAATAGCAGATGTCTACGAGTAGTGGTCGCTTCGCCTATTTAATGAATCCAGGTGGCCGCTTGCTCGTTTGTCACCTTATAGTGCAAAAAAAAAAACTTCGAAAAAGTAGGATATTTATATTATTAATGTTACTCACCTCCACTTACGGAACATATTAATTTGAAATCAGTGCCCTCGTAGTAGGGTCCTGCAACTCCGGACACTTCGTTGCCATACTCATCGAATATCACCGGTTTTTTCGGGAGTTCTGATAAAATAATATTATGGTCAAACATCTTTGACGAGATAGTTAGGACATCTGGGAAACATGTTATTTGCAGTATTGGAAACCTACGCAATGTTCTTCGACCACTAGAAGGGTCTTCTCCTAAACTCATTGATATTCAAGTAACTAAAAATGTCTTCTGTTTAGTAATAACCAAAAATTAGACTTTAAGCCAAAAAATTATGAAATTTGTAACTATCTAAGGCATGTTAAAATTTTGTAAAATGTTTTAATATTTGCAATAAGAGAAATAGTAAGAGCCAATGTTTTACTGCATATCTTTTGTGTTCAATATCTATTCACCATTAAACCGATACGGCAAATAGAACACGGCCCGTCACGCGCTTCAATACCCTCAAATTGGGGATAAACAAACCGAGAACGGCTTTCAACCATAGAATACGAGGGAAATGAAAATGTTTTCGTTGGCTCAAAACAAAAGGTTTGATGATATGAGTATTCAGGAGGGGATAGCGCCGATCGGGTCTCGTTACAGCCGCAATCCTGATATCGCTTACCAAAATGAACACCTACCAACAGTTTATTGTTTTGCACGCGGCTAAGTGCAGATTGTGAGAATGATACGAGAATTTACCATAATGTTCCGCCTATTTAATGCCTTTTTCAATCGTTCGGTTGAACATTATGCGTTCCAAATTGGACTTCGTGGAATACATTTTTAAAACTGTAGAATTTTGTCGACGTTTGAAAAGGCACACTTTTTGAAACTCCGACGATGTTTCCAGTATCTTCAATATCATTTAAAAACAAGTAACTGATTGAAATTTACTCATTAAGTTATATAACTCTAGTAATTATGTATTCTTACCAATAACATCAAGAGCGATTCTGTAGTTTCTTGTAGGGGAGACTTGGAAATCGACACGGCAACGGTAGATAGCGCGGTCGCGGGCTTGCACGTTGCGCAGGCGCAGCGCCGAGTGCGGCATGCCCAGCCAGCGCGACCGCTCTGCGAATGCGTCGTCCGTCCAGTGTGCTGTAGGGCCTTGCACTCTTGTGTCATAACTGTTCAAAATAATAATAGAAAAAAGTCTAAAGAGTGATCAGATATTACTGTTTATTTTCTATGAAACATTTGTAAACAAAAAATTCTATTTTTATTGAGAATTCATGGATAAATTACTGATTTTTCTTATTCCCATCCGATAGATAATATGCTCATATTAATTATTAACTGTTTATTATCTGTATCTCCAACCAATACAACACTTTTTTGGATTATTTTCTTACATTAAGCAATAAAGCGTCAAGTGCAACGTATTGAATTTTTCGTAATATCGGTTGTGACGACTAGCATGGAGCTGAACTAAAATATTTTATGTTAAAACTCGTCCGACAGCATAAAACTAGGTCGTGTTTTATTCAACTTGTACAATCTAACATCTCGTAGCATAAAATATGTCGGCGAGAAAAAGCATCCTTTTATAAATATAAATAAAATATATTGGAATAGTGAATTTCAATGTGGTAAATCACCATTAATACACTTAACGGCCGGAGTGGCTCGTTATTAGAATTATTATTAACTAGCTGTCGCCCGCTACTCTGTCTGCGCGAAAATAAAATAAAACGTAGTATATTATGTGTTATTCGACACTATCCTCTACATCTATACCAAATTTCATCGAGATCCGTTTAGCCGTTTTGGCGGCAAACTCTAATAATCCGTCCGTCCATCTAAACTTTCGCATTTATAATTTTATTGAGATATTAAGATTGAGATCACTTGTGGATAATCGTAGGTGGCATCGAATTCAAGAAACACACTCAATAATTCAAAATCTCGTTATTGATACACACAGATTGTGTAGAACAAATAATGCTTTGGCAATGACATCTATATATATAATAAAATTGGAGTGTCTGTAATATTGAAATTGATTGGGATATCGTCAAATCAATTTGAATTCAGAATCAAATTTATTTTTTCTTGTAATTTCGACATACTTATAAGGAGTTTGTATAATTATGTAATATATATAATGGTCTTTAAATAATATATTATGGTTTAAAATACCGAAACACAATGATAAATATTTGAAGTACGTAGTTAAAACTATTCATTATTTTTAACCCAGTTGATGTTGCAGTATATTTTCAGGGAGATCATTAAAAAAAGAATCTTGAAATCTTTCCGATACTATCACAAAGAGCCGGTGCAATATACTTACATTATATTGCCTACATTGTTCTCAGCGATCGAACATTGTTTTAATGCAACGCGAAAGTAAAATCATTTTATCGTTTTTTAGTTCTATAAATTTTTTAACACAAAGGAAATAGGAAAACAAGTGAAACGTATGATGTCAGGAATTACAAAACTAGACAACATTAATCGAAATTGTGTCCTTGTGTCGCGAATATTGCGTTACGCGTGCTCCGGATACACAACGTTGAATCAGCGACGAGAGTCGTCTATTCGTTAACTGGCATAGCAACTACAAGCATGTCTTGAGTACATTTCTCCAAAACAAGGACATACATATTTACAATCATACACTCATACACACACAAACACACCCGCTCAACACACTCAATTAAAATTTTATTGTAGCGAATAACGCAAAAAACCTTTGTATTCAAGACAATAAATCAGAGTAGGCGCTGACTCCTGTAACACGGGTAATAACTAGCACAGGAGACAGAGCTCCATCGAATCTCTAAAAAATGTTTGTTCAATTATTTTTTATGTCAACTATGTAGATTTGTTCCGCCATCTTGAAAATCGCAGCTACTTTTCTCACATCAATCTTAAAAAATAGGTTGTGAGTGCTTGGTTTTAGCGAATCAAAATGTAAGTGACGAGTGCCTGTGTACGAACATTTATGATATTGTATCGCGTAAGGGGCTTAGCGACTAAAATTACTTGGTTTAAAAGATTTACGCCTTGTGTACGGAGAGCCTTAAACGATATAAGTTTAAAAAAATGCATTGGATGTTTATGAAGCAGAGGGATTAGTTTCCTGCCTCAGTCGTAATAAAATCATGGTAATTGTGTATTATTTTAATAGAATGCTAGAAGAAAATATTCATTACAATTCAATCAAACAAATTTCGTATTTACGTTGAAACATATCCGATTTAATCGGATGACTGATTAAAGCAAACATAGTGATAAATAATACATATAATACATGGTAGTACAAGGTGACAAACGAGCAAACGCTCACCGGTATTCGCCCATACACATCTGCATTTGCAGATTGCGTCGCCTACCTTTAATCAACAGAGGACGCATTGAAAGAGAAAGATTCTCAAATATATGCATCCCATCCTTCGCAAAAGCCTCTCCCCATCCTTTGCGATTATAAAAGGGGAAAAGGACTATAATTAGACAGGCACACTAATCAGACAAAACGTAGAATTGCTTCCACGTCGCGCCTGTCTTCTGTATTGCCCGTTCGTGCGAAGACGTTAAAGCGCGCCCCTGTTATGTTTTTAAAACGTAAAATAACATAATGTTTTGTGTAACAAGTAAAATACAATAAACAAAATACAAAGTATTCGTGTCACGTTCATTGAAATTAAATTATGCGAAAAGAAAAGCCACAGTGAGTTGGCAGAGTATTTTGAAAACGTTTTAATAAAGCTCCGGTAACAGTTGTGTAAGCTTACAAGTTGACTCACGTTTCATATGCAAGACGACGCACGCTCGTACATATTTAAAAAGTTCTATTTGATTTTAAAACTTGCATAGTATTGTCAATATAATAAATATGCTTGCACATAGAACTATAACATTGCCGAATTTTATATTTAATATAAGAACGTTTTTGAAACACGTATAGGATATTGTCCTGTGTAATTGATAGAAAATTCGAGGAAAACAGCCTCTAAAAAAAATGACCTATTATTTAAATTTGATTTATTATCGAAATTATTTTACTGGATTGCAGAGCAGTTCAATCGAGCTATAATTATTTTTATTTTAAACACATACACGTAGATGTCGCTACGAGTTGAACAATTAAAATCGAAATAAAGTAAATAGTATTAGTTAAATAATTGCAATAATGCCCAACTAATTTAACCTAACCCATATAACTATTGAAAAAAAATGACTCGAATGATTCGCCATTCGTCGTAATCGGTTCAGAATCTTAGGCTACAAAAGATCACAATGACACATGTATATACTCAGGAATAAAATTACCCATTTGTCAATCGGGCAATAACTACCCACATAGCAATAGCTCACCTGTAAACAGGATTGTCATCCCTGTACCAGACGACGAGTAAGAGGCTGTCATTGTGCAGCGGCGGGCGAGAGTCGCACGGCAGATCTGCGTCGCCGCCCGCCACTGACGACACCCTTGTCACGGTCCCCGCCACCGGCGTCAGCGCGCTACCTGACAATATACAACACCATTATTACCTTTGTAGTATCCAACTCTATAAATATGTATACAAACACAAAACTTTAGAAACTCCTATAGGCTTTTGGTGTCAAAAATAAATAACATGAATTTTT
>JAAOEG020000028.1:8853111-8871311 GCA_011763625.2 Papilio bianor | reverse complement strand
AGCTTTTAAAACGCGACGGTTTATCACGCAGTGTTGCATTATGACCACTGGGTGAACGCAATAAGAATTATTTAAGAATGTTCCAACATGGAGAGTCAAGAGTTACAAGAAAAGGATGGGAAGAGAAAGTCTATTTGACGATGGAGTGGACTCATAAGAAGTTCTCTTTATGTGTATCTTATCCTCCGTTAATTAAAGGTTGGCAATGCTTCTACAAATGTGGATGTTTATAGTTTACAGTCACTTCGCTATTATGGCGAATTCAGGCCAACTTTTAACGCGCTATTAAAAAGCGCACGTACGGATGTGCTCCAACGGTTGCCCTGGAGAAAACCATATGTAACTAGGCTCTGTTTTAAAGGTCTATATATAAATCACAACAACCAGTTCTAATAGACACAAAAAAAATTAAGAACCGCTTTCCTCTTTTAATTTTCGAACTATATATGCATTTATCAGTCATAATTTGGTACTAGAAGAGAATTATTCTATGTTGAATATTACATCAAGAATGTAACAGGTCAATTTGTTAAGTAAATTGGATGTCGTCAGCGGAGACTTGACAGTTAATAATGTCATCACTATACTGTACTGTTACTGACACTGACGTAATATAATATGGATATGAATTTGACGTCATTTGATTACGTATCTGAGAAGCGTTTAGAATTAAATTAAGCATACATAACGCTATATCTTAATTAGTTACAACAAAAATAATAATAATAATAATAATCATCATTTAATCCATTCATAAGGCAAACATTATTCATTTAATTATACAGTTGACAAAAAAAATATACAAATAGGTAGGTTACAAGTTACGATGGCTTGAATCGACCTCCTGAATTTTCAAAAATAGCAACATGACTGTTAACTATAAACATCCACATTTGTGGAAGCATTGCCAAACTTTACTGGACGGCGGAGAAGATACGCAGAAAGATAACATTTTCCTTCTTATGAGTCCTCTCCGCCGTCAAATCCACTTTCTCTACCCATCTTTTCCTTGTAAGAATGGAAAGCTTTCCTTATGAAGGGAAAGAGAACTAAAATTAGGTTTCCAGTTCGCACCCTCATTAGAAAAAACGCAGAAATATATCCACTTTACACCAGTGAGTTGATGGTAACAGATATTGTTGGCGTCTGTCGCTGTAATAGTGTAAATTTTGTGCATTTAAAATCCCAAATATAAAAAAATCATTCTCAACGGAGATGAAATCTTAGGCTAGGTTTAAATATGAATTTATGAACCGTAAATACATCCTATAAAACAATTGTTATGTTCGTTGTAAAAATATTTATTACCAGAAGAAACAAAGTTCAAATAAAAATATTTTCTTAACATTTCTATGAATAAGAACGTTATTAATCTAACTGAAATATCAGCTTCGTCCAATTATCTCGTGTTTGATAGAGCTTTTAATTAAGCCGTTGTATATTCTTGAAGTTAATAAATGATTAGCCCCGGTTGGTTTACAATTATTTAACGGTATAAGTCAACATAATATTACGATTTCTTAAAGAATATTTTAAGAAAATTGTACCTTTACGTCCCCACTGTGAGCCTCGGAGCCTTATGTTATACGTGACTGGACCTTAGTCAACCATGCTAGCCTAGTGCGTCTTGGATAACTTCACACACATCTTTGAATTTCTTCTCCGATGTGCAGGTTGCATCACGATGTTTTCCTTCACCGTAAGATCGTCGGATAAATGTACATGTGAAATTCGAAATCGAAAAACACATTGGCACATGGCGGGATTCGAACCCGGGACCTGCAGATTACGAGTCAAGAGGTTAACCCCTGTGTTATTGACACTCTTTTGCCTTTTAAAAAGTAGTTTTATAACAAAACCCTTTTATTAATTTCTATTAGTAGTTTTGTGTCAGTTACTTAGATCATAAACAAATGTGATTTTCAAATCTACGGAGTAGCTTTTATAAAAGTTTTGATTCGAATTATAAGTACTTCTGTGTTTGAAAAAAGAACATTAATAAAAAAGTTTGATGGCTGAAACTTGTTGACTCACTGACCTCGCTTATAACTCTAACTGCTATTTATTATAGCGCTTCGAATAGCAGTTTTTATAAATAATTATTTAGTTTTTTATTCATTCTCTTTTACTATTCTTTATAACGTACGAACGCGAATGCATCTCTTTTGATTTTTAATAATCGTATTTCCAGTCAACATAACATCGTTACGAATTATAAGCTACTAAGCGTCCGTCCGTCCGCTCTGCTCTACAATACACAGAGAGTATTGTAGAGCAGATTTATATCACAAAATACAAATTGAGCTCTTTATAATTTAAGTTTATTTGTGCTTTTCACTTCTTGGTACGCTTAAGATAATTTAAAATTAACCCTTGTTCCAATCGTCCAAAGCTCAATTTCCTTTGCAAAAAAAATCTACTGTAAGGGCTTCCTGAACAGGCCCTATGTTTTACTAGTTCCTGTAAAATTTCATCAAAATACGTCACATAGTTTAAGGGCAGCATTTCTAAATATAAAACTTTGTAGTAATTATAATATTTTTTTATAATGGAAGGGAGCAAACGAGCGGCGAGAACACCGAGGTGATCAACGACGCTCATAGTCATTTGCGACACCAGATGAACCACAGATGCGTTGCCGGAGTATGAGAAAGAGATAGGCTCGCTTCTTGAAGTATCCTTAGTAGTACTGGTTAGGAAATACCGCCGAGGACAGACCATTCCACAACGTGGCTATATGTGACAGAAAGTGACGCTAGAACCGCACTGTTAAGGAATACTAGCCATCAAGATGGTGTGGATAAAACCTGGCTATCTGTCGTGTCGTCCGATGACGAAACTGAGCGGCAGGAATCGTTACAAACAATTCTTCGGAACTCTGCCCGTGAAATAATACAAATTTATTAGCAAGAATTTTTCTTCACTACATTTTTATGTTACGCAATAACGATGTCTATTATAGATAATCTAAGATGAAACCTAAACAACGTCAGTGTTACTCGACACAAACACTATAAACTAAAGACTCGAACTGTTTGGAAATAACAATAATTCGCCGGTAATATTTGTAAGGATGTTTGCGAACTATTGTTAAATTAATTGATTGTATTGAATACCTCCGCAGCGCGTTTACAATCAAACAGTGACAAATGGGAATTGTTTCGCATCCATTACCCCGGCCACTAATTTAGAATCATTATTTAAAGCTAAGATCACATTTATTACATTTATACAGACATATTTTCACATACAATAATTAAATTAAGGACAATTTATTTTAAAATTACGTAAACAAATACTTATTGTATTTGGTTGAGAGATTTGATCTATTCTGGTAACACATTTTAATAATTTAGAATAGAGACAGTTGACTTAAGTCGTTACATGATTTTATGTCCTACATACACAACGTAACTAAACGTAACGTAACTTTTTGTTTTATATTACAAGGTAACAAACGTGCAGGCGACCGCCTGGGGACGCTGAAACAGCGAAGTGACCGCGGCCAATAGACATTCGCAATTGCAGATGCATTGCCTATCTTTAATCAACGGTGGAGGATACGCACTGAAAGAGAATATTTCCTTTTCTTAAGCGACCTCTCCTCCGTGAAATCCACTTCCCCTTTCCGTCCCTTCCTTATAATAAAAGGGTGCAAAGGGGATGAGGACTAGTCTTAGGCCTCCAGACCTCACACTCATCATCGCGCAACGCGCAACGCGGAATTATTTCCACTTAACGTATGTTTTCTGTGTGGTCGTGGTACTGCACCGGGCGACCCGACCTATTCGTGCGAAGATGTTAAAGCGGGCTCTACTGTGGGTAGTGTATAACAATGGTTATACTGTTACTCTCCGACATACGCAACGTCATGAAAGTTCATATACTAGCGTCGTAATATGTTGTTCTTTAGTCGCCATGCCAGTCGCTCGCAATCTGTTTGTTAATACCGTCGCGGGAAATGTTGCTGCGATTTTCAAGATGGCGGACATTACAGTTGATATTTTATCGCTATACCTGTACCGGCTGAATAGATTACTCGCGTCGATGATTCAATGTTGTGTGTACGGAGCGCCTGCTAAAGGATACTCGCGACGCATACAATATTAGTTTCGAAGATTTACGTTACCTTATGTTTAAATGGCTTCATACTAACTGTAGACTTATTTGAAATAACTTCATGCCATTTGGTAAACATATTCACGTATTACTATGTGGCTTTTTATGGAAACTATTCGCTGCTTTAATCAATGTAATAAATTTTAAAATACTGTAATAAATATAAGCATTAAGAAGATTTATCTCACCCAAGTGGTAAGGAAGGATGTCTCGCAACACGTATCTATGAGACGATACCAATCTTTTTCCATCGCTGCCATGATACCGCCTTTAGCGGAATTCGTAGCGGTGAATGACCCACATGGGACTAACACTGAATTAAGCCTAATGGAAAAGACACAGTTCCAATAAATATACTTCAAAAGCTAAACTTGCTTCTTACATCTTAAGTCATAAATGTAAATATTACATCATAAAGTTACCGTTAATTATTATATAACATATTTTTTCTAAGCATAGCTCCTTGGCGCACCCACGAAAAGGACCTAAGAGCTCGGCGGCCCCCCAATCCGGTAATAATAACGAAGTAACGGCCCGAGCCAATGTTCTCCTAGCCCTCGAGCTTAGTCACTTTGAGGTTTGTTTAGAGGTTTGGGGTAAGTGCTATCTGCGCTCGCCCTAGCCTAGTGAAGCTGTTAATGCCTCTTAAAGGCAAACAGTGACATTTCAGTCACCCAAAAGAAACCTAAGCATGATAAATTTGACCTGTAACTTGAATTGTAATAATTTATGTAAACGGATATAACATCTTTTGTTTTTTATATTTTTTATGTTTCACGCAACAAATGAGGATGTTATTCCTGATTTAATTTATTCATCGTCATATTTTCCTCATACATTTATTGTGTGTGTCACATCTAGTATCTGTATATCGTATTCTTTGACAAGCAAACAAAGAGGCATTTGGGTCGTGCGAATAAATTTCACAAATCCGTGGTGCGGCCGCCGTTGATCTACATCGGGCCCTAATGCACCAATATGTCGCTGAGGCTTAGCCGACTCTGTTATGGGATCCAATTACGATTAACACGCGAGGTGAGCCTGAATTTTTTAATATTTTTTGTTTTATTTAAAAAATTTGTTTTCAGAAATAAATTATTTTTGTAATAACATATTGTTTCCAAAAACTAATGTATCGTGGTAACATTCCAATATATATTTGCTTTAAAAAAGTATGTTTGTTTGTTTAGTATTTAGTAGTACGTATCTATACTAAATTGTAAATAAGAAAGATTTAAACGTTTGTTTGTTTGCATTGAATCTGCTCCGAAACTACAGAACCGATTCGAAAATTCTTTCACTATTGGAAAGCTAAAATAACCTCGGGTATATATCGTATATTTTTTAATTAATTTTTTAAATTCCTTGCGGTTGAAATCGATGTCAAAGGCGATTTTTGTAATACAGGGTTTTATAAAAGTTACTATAGGTGTTTTATATTTTATATTTTTAATGATCTACATTAAAGCCTAGCGCCTCTAAAGTGCATACTATCATGTATTGCGTACTTTAAATTAGCTGTCTGAATTAAAAAAAAAAAACTTAATTAGTAGCCTATGTGTTCATCTAGATTCTAGACTATATTCTACATCTGTGCCAAATTACATTGTGATTCGTTAAGGCCGTCTGGAGATACATTCAAAAATCCATTTATGCATCCATCTATACATATAATTAAATTGGAGTGTCTGTTTGTAATATTGAAATATCCAGTTTTTACTACATGTGTATGAATATATATACGGTACATACACCAAAATATTTTATTTTACAATTTTTGTCTGTCTGTTGTTTTGTCTGTCTGTCGGTTTGTTCCAGCTAATCTCTAGAATGGTTGGACCGATTTGGACAGGACTTTTATTGGCAGGTAGCTGGTGTAATAAGGAGTAGCTTAGGCTTATTTTAGAAAAATCTTTTAAATTTGAAAAATAAAAAAAACGCGCGGATGGAGTCGCGGGCCACAGCTAGTAATTAATAAGTACAGTATTAGAATTATCTAATTAAAAACAACATTTAACATTGTCTTCATTTCTCTGTTAGGCTACAACAATGTAACTGTTGATGTTGTAGGAAGTTTCCTCGGTCCATAAAACATGAACTAATTTGTCGCAGTTCTCAGTTGCAACTCTAAAAGCAAACAATACTCGCGTCATTATTATCTCTATACATATAATACAATTGGAGTGTCTGTCTGTAATATTGAAATAAACGATTTTTTTACTATATGTATTATATATGAATATGTACACGGTACATACACCAAGATAACATTTTTTACAATTTTTGTCTGTCTGTCTGTTTGTTTCGGCTAATCTCTGAAATGGCTGGACCGATTTTGACGGGACTTTTATAGGCAGGTAGCTAATGTAATAAGGAGTATCTTAGGCTACGTTTATTTTAGAAAAAAAAGAGTCGCGGGCGACAGCTAGTATCAAATAAAATGATCTATATAAAAGTTACAGAATTTCATTATTTTCAAAATTTTCAACAGCAGTAGAGCCCGCTTTAACATATTTGCACAGAAGACCTTACAGAAGACAGTCTTGAAGTGGAAGCAATTCCGCGTTTCGTCTGATGAGTGTGCGTTCCGGAGGCCTAATACTAGTTGTCTTCCCCTTCCCACCCCTTTCTATCAGGGAAGGGTGGGAAGAGGAAGTGGACTTCACGGAGTGGAGGACGCACAGGAACATGAAATATTAATTTTCAGTGCTTCTCCTCCTCCGTCGATTAAAGGTAGGCAACGCATCTGCAATTGCGGATGTCTATGGGCAGCGGCACTTCGCTTTTTCAGCGATTTTAGGTGGCCGCTTGCTCGTTTGCCAACTTGTAATAGAAAAATAAAATGAAATCAGAGTTTAAATCGTAGATATTTATTAATTGAAATAAAATTAATTACAGACAATCACATTTTTTCTCACATATTGAAACGTATAGAAAAAATAGTAAAGTCTCACAAAAAGTTTTGCTAGGAGGCAATAATGATGAATGAATAAATTGTAATTTTTATAGTTATGATTTTACAAAGACATTCAAAATTGTACACTCTCCTTTTAAAATTAGTACTTGCAACGTATGCTGTATTTTAAAAAGAAATATGAAAGTTTAGATGCATGGACGAATGAATCTTATTGAAATTTGGCACAGATGTAGAACATAGTCTGAAAGAACACATAAGCTACTTATAAGTTGTTTTTAATTTAACGAGGACGGAATCACGAGTTAAAAACTGGTGTGTGAATTAAAGATAGCCTGTTCTTATTAGACTTAAGCGTTGAGTTAAATATAAAAAATAGGGTGCTTCAATAAAAGAACTTACACCTCACAACACCGGCAAGGTATTTGTAATTCCTTTGGATTGTAGAAGTGCGTTGTTCTTTTATTCTTTCCTCTTTAAAAAATGTACAGTAGAAGACAATTTTGAATTATTTGTAGTAATTCTTTCGTCTTTTGTTATTATTTTCATATGGAATTGAAAGGTATATTAATAGCATCGTAAAAGGTAATTACTCAACACGAGATGTCGTTAATGCGAGCTCTGACTGCGGAGGCGCGATAGTGCGCAACAGCAAATTGTGCAAACTTATGCAATTGAAACTCCAAAATTATAATCTCAGTTGCAATAGCAGAATTCACCACAACTTGTTCAATTAACGATCATAAAAATCATCATTTATCACTATTGTTCATGTCAAAATCATTGTTTTATGTTTTGTTACAAATATTTAAAAAAGACAATAAAAAATAAAAGAGTTATATGAGATTATACCTACATATCACGTATTTTACGTATTATTTTCTTCAGTACCAACATATCTTTTATAGTATAAGGTGACAATCGAGCAAGCGGTCTCCGCAATTCGCCAAAATAATGAACCAACCACTGCCCATAGATATCAGAGTTTGCAGATGCGTTAGCTACTTTTACTCATCAGAGAAGGAGACGCATAGAGAACCTATGTATCCCATACCCCACCAAATCCTCTTTCCCCTTCCAACCGCAAAGTATGACTACAACTAGGCCTCCGAAACGCACACTCATCAGTCAAAAGGGGAAATAGCTTCCACTTCGTGCGTGTCTTCTGTGTGGTCGTATTGTATCGGGCATGACGGCACTTTTGTGTGAAGATACTACAGATGATTTTGATGATCGGTGGCTCAGGGATTAGCACTTGACATGTAATCTGCGGGTCCTGGGTTCGAATTCCAGCAACCTGAAAACCTGCACATATCGGCGAAGAAATTCAAAGATATGTCTAAAGTCAAAATCAATCGCACTGGGCTACTACTAAAAATACTTGACTAAAGCCTAATCACCCCTAACTTAGGGTATACTCTAAGGCTTTTAGTGAGCTGATGATGATGATGATGAAATATTTCGTCGTGGATTAGATATTGCTTTATAAGTAAAAACTTTTAACAAATTCAGCTATAATTCCTGTTTGTTTCTCTAGTTTGCCCACTAACATATACTTTTATGATGATTTTCAATTAAAATTTCATATATAATTTCATGTTCGTAACTCTACGCAATTATCAAAATTGGGGGCGTTTTATTACTAACTCGGGACTAGCGGGTTCCCTTCTGTTTATAAACAAACAGTAGGTCGAGGAAATAATGGATTTTACAAAGGCTATAAACAACGAACACGAATACGGAGCTCACACAAAATATGGCTCAGGAATGCTGTAATTAGTATTTGAAAAAAATGGAGCTTCTACAGTCTTCTAAATAAATATTTTAGCATATATACTATATTACATTTTAATTCGTTCACAAATATATAACATTTTAGTAAAACATTGTTATTGAAAAGAACTATAAAGTTTTGACGAAGACTGCAGCGATCGATTATCTCGGTGTTCAATGAAAAAGGCCTATTACTTACTAAAGATCCTAAGTTCATCATCAGCTCACTATATGTCCCCACTGTGGGGCTCGGAGCCAACCGTAAGCAAGGGGTGACTACGCCTTAATCAACCACGCTGACGAAGTGCGGGTTGGTTGACTTCACACATATCTTTTAATTTCTTCACCGATATGTGCAGGTTGGATCACATGTTTTGCTTCACCTTAAGAGCATTGGATACATGTACATATGAAATTTGATAATCTAAAAACGAATTGGTACATGGCGAGATTCGAACCCAGGACCTGCAGATTACAAATCAAATACTAAACCCCTAATCTGAGAAAGATCCTAGGTGGAATAAGTTAAATTGAAGTAATAGATTACTTTCGATATATATGACTTTACACAAATGTACAAAACAGAACAAGAATAAGCAACCTGGATATAATTTAAAGTATTAAAATAGTAACATTAATTGTTAGAAAAGTGAAGTAAAAATAAAGACCATTATGCATCATACTACTACTACTATATACTCGGCTAGAGCAGCTACTCAAAGTGGGTGTTGGCCTCCTATAAAAGAGATGGAGATATTGCAGATCCCGCTCTGCGACGTCTGTACATCGGTATCTGTGTTGACCGACAGTTCGGTGACCAGATCCTCCCCACTCTCAGCAGGTGTTGGAGCCATCGGAGTCTGTAGGCTATGGCTACTCCTATGATGTTCGACTCGGACACCAGCGTCAAGATTTCTTTGTTGTGCCGCACTCTCTAGCCGCCTTCTCTCTGCATCGGGCCCAAGATCTTACGCATGTTTTTTTCTATCCACCACCAAAAGCGAGTCTGTACAGTAATTAATCAGATACAACGTACAAACCAAAGAATTCAAGGGATTTCTGTATAGTGAATATAAAACGACACAAAGAAATTGTAATTGATTCCGGGTATTCAGTTAACGTTTGAAATTTGTCTCGTACCGGATAGGAAGTGACCGAAGTGTCCCGAGGGAGCTCAAGCGTCGCTGGGCCACTCGCTCTAGTGCAAAGTCAATTTCGTTTGTTGTCGTATTTGTCCCGTCCATTTCGGAATTAGTAGCTAGTTTTGTGACAATACTGAAAATATGTTAGAAGCTTTGTTCTTTTTTCGGTTTTCTTGATATCGATAAATATACATAAATGGTTATTGAATTCAAACATCACACAATTTATGAAGTTTTAGTAAAAAGTTAACATGAATATTTATGTTTTTTAGAAAGCTATAGAGGATTTGTGTTAATCTTTCATAGGGTACTTCATTCAAATTGCGAAGCGACCGCTACACATAGACAACCGCAATCGCGGATGCGTTGCTTACCTTTAATCGACGGAGGAGGAGACGCAATAAAAGGGAATACTTTCCCTTCCTATGCGTATTATCCTTCGTTAAGTGCACTTCCCCTTCCCATCCTTCCCATGTAAGATAAGGTTGGGAAGGGCTCATCAGGCGAAACGCGGAATAGATTCCACTTCACGTCTGAATTCTGTAGTATTACACTGGGCAATCCGGCCCATTCGTGCGAAGATGTTAAAGCTGGCTCTACCACAGTCAAAATTTATTATTAAAGTGATCAAAATAAATGTAAATGGTGATATTCAGATCAGTCTATTATTAACAGTGAAGCTACAATAATTCATGGAATACGGGATCGTTGGGGACTGTTAAGATTTTACAGTTCACAAGTTTTCAAAGAATTGTTATAAATAAACTAGCTATCACCTGCGAATTCGTACACGTGTTCTTTTTCTAAAATAAATGTTTTTTTCTAAAGTAAACGTAGCCTAAGTTACTCCTTATTACATCAGCTACCTGCCAATAAGGCCCGTCAAAATCAGTCCAGCCATTTCAGAGATTAGCCGGAACAAACAGATAGTAAGACAGACAAAAATTGTAAAAAATGACATTTTTGTATACGTACCGTATATATATTAATATACATGTAGTAAAAAACGGTTATTTCAATATTACAAACAGACACTCCAATTTTATTATTTGTATAGATTGCTTCCCATATACTTACCATCAACTCCATTTCATTTGTCTTAGAAAACATTGAAAGGAGTTTTTGGAACTTTTCCAACTCTATTCCAATAGTCATGAAAGTGGAAAATTGCCTTTTGTATATTTGAAGTTAATATAACCAAGTCAATTGTGTTTATCATTCCAAATTAGAACTCAACACAAAATCTATAGGAAAAATGTGTTTAAGTAAGATTTTCGGATTTAATTAGGCTTACATAATTTATTTTTAAAAGTGGAAAACCTGGTACTTGGCGACTGCCATAATATGGATTATTTCTAAATATACCACTTACATTAAAATAAAAATAAATTTAAACCCAAAAAGGCTTCATTCAACGTCAGTCTTCATTTATGAACGTTTCAATACCTTCATTGTCACTGGGTTATTGAAGTGTTTCCGCGTTCGATAATACTTACTTGAGAACAAAACCAAAAATTCATTCATGCTTTAAAATGTCTGTGAAGATCACGAATAACAATGGAGTAATCATTTTGTTGACCTTATTAAAAACATTTTATCTATACATATAATAAAATTAGAGTGTCTATTTGTAATATTGTTATATTTTTTTGGCAGGTAGCTGATGTAATAAGGAGTAACTTAGGCTACGTTTATTTTAGAAAAAATTGCCATTATTTTAGAAAAAAGACGCGCGGACGGCGTCGTGGGCGACAGCTAGTTGATTAATATATTTGATATATTATCTATACATATAATAAAATGGGAGTGTCTGTAATATTGACATAACCTCTTTTTACTAAATGAATATGAATATATATACGGTACATACACCAAAATAACATTTTTTACAATTTTTGTTTGTCTGTCTCTCTGTCTATTTAGTCCGGCTAATCTCTAAAATGGCTGGACCTATTTTGACAGGACTTTTATTGGCAGGTAGCTGATGTAATAAGGAGTAACTTAGGCTACGTTTATTTTAGAAATAAAATATTTTAGAAAAAGAACGCTCGGACGGAGTTGCGTGCGACAGCTAGTATAATATAAATTAAATTAAACAGACCAAAAAATCTTCACTATAAACCAATGTCATGATTATGAGTATAGAAGTGAAACTATAGAAAGTGGTAGAAGTACAACTTTCTATGGATATTTCTAACTAGTAAGGATATAGAGAGCTCTGTTTTAGAATCTCACAATTATTAGATACATCCTCTTTTATAATACACTAGCTGTCGCCCGCGACTCCGTCCGCCCATAAATAACAAAACTTAGTATCCTATGTGTTATTACAGACTGTATTCTATATCTGTGCACGATTTCGGTAAGTTATGTTGAACCGTTGCGAAATTATCGAGTAAATAACAAAAAAATACGTATCCGTCTGGCACCGTAACCATTTCCGGGATCAAAAGTAGTTTATGTTTTTTTCCACTATCCTCTACACCTATGCCTAAATTCACCTAGATCCGTTCAACCGCAACAAACTCTAACAAAGATCGATCTATCCATCCATCTAAACTTTCGCATTTATAATATTATTAGCGTTAAAAAAATAAATTTGCTATTGCTTTATGAAACCATATTTTAAAATCTAAATAAAATGTACAACATTTTTTGATATTTAAGTATCACAGTGTACATTTCAAAGTTGAGTTTGCCTCCGTTGTTTAAGAGCTATTGAACTGTAAGAATCTTGAGAGTTCTTGACTGTATGGCATTTTAGGTCCGTATCGACAAATACTAACAATTTGTTTTTATTTCCACTATTCCCTGCTTATATTAAAATAAACCGTCTCGATTATTTTTACAACATATTACGAAGAGTTGAAGACTATTTTAGTATTCTAAATATTTTTTAACTTAAGTTTGGACGTTCTGGTTAAACATAAAATCATCTGAGGTTTCAAGATTCCGATAAGATCGAAGCGCCAAATGTACAAACCTCGGACCCCGATTGGCTGCCACCCAAAGGCCGACCCTGATACCGCTGGAAATACGTCGTGAAGGTGGTTATGTGTGAGCAAAAAGAAATTGACTGGCAGGAGATGGCGTTGAACCTGATGACCAAGAGCCTCTTTGGGTCGCATCGCCAGCGAATTAAGATTGGGGCTGAGATGGAAATGTTCAAAAAGGTCATATTTATAGGTTTGGCATCCTGAAAATATGAATCGTCATAGATAAGTATTGACCTAGACTCTATAAGAATTAGAAAGAAAGGAAGGGGGAGGGAGGGGGAGTAGGCTAGGTTAGTAGGTAACCATTAGTTACCATATGTGAAGGCTATAACAAATCTTAATTGTTAATCTTTCATTTAATTCCTGATTTTTTTCCTACGTAGATTAAAAGATTTCTTAGCACACGGAACAAAGAAAAGCATCATCAATGCTGGGCATTGTAAAATTTGAATACACGACGTCTGTAACTATTATTGTACAATAGCATAAAAGAGAACGAATCCAAATAGCACGTAAACGCTTACCGTATTTACATGTTTACCTTAAAACGAATTAATAGTGTAATTTGGCACGGAAATAGGACTTGCACGCTGATAATTGTTTTGTGGTGTAAGGAATCTTAAATATGTAGCTAAAAGTTTTCTATTGCACCTAATCGACCTACTATTTTCGTCAGACTAGGACTTAGGAACATTATTTATTTACCGTGAGATGGCTCTATTCGAAAGATTGTAAGTACTATTTTTGTAAAAGATATTATGATCACCTATTTATTTATATACTAGCGGCCTGCTACGGCTTCGCACGGTTATAAATCTGATAAATCTCGCCTGCGTTTGTTGCAAAGTAAGCGGAAAAAATTTAATTATTTACGACATCACATTAGAAACCTAAAAAAAAAAGAATTTTTTCACTATTTAATGGATGTTATTGTTCATGTAAACCTTCCTCTACAATCACTCTATCTGTTAAAAAACCGCATCAAAATCTGTTGCGTAGTTTTAAAGATTTAAGCTGTCTAGGGGACATAGGGACAGAAAAAGCGACTTTGTTTTATACTATGTAGTGATCATTCAATAGTAATCAGAATTATTTAGAATTACATATAATATTGTATTGCAGTTCATAACATGGAGATATGTTTATTTATAAATTTGATTTACAGTCAAGTATTCTCTTTAAACAATGTTGTCGTCGTGTTTTCTGGTTCCAGTCAGCGACGTCGATACGGCGACAGTGGACACAATGCTTTATGAGTAACGAAAACAATAAGAGAAGGAGGCCTTTTGTCTGATAGGAACAATACGAAAAAGCTTCCAATGCCACTTTCATTGGAGAATTCAATGGATTCGTGGTCGACAGTTATTACCTCCTCGACAACGCTGTTCAGGATATTTTTTATTTTATAGAAAAAATCGTGGTGATGTGTTTTTAAACATTTTTGATGTGAAAAATACAGTAACGAAAAAGGCAACGAAATGAGTCTAGACTTTAGACAGACATTTTATAATTTCCTTTTATATTCGAATTGGTATTAAAGCTCTTTGTCATCTAGAATGTTGTTTTAATAGACTCAGGCACACTGAGCAGATGTTTTATCGGGTTCAAATACCCTGACTCATAAAAAAGGACAATGAAATTACTAGAACAAACAACTAAACAAAATGTTCCCTGGCATGTTTTTATTCCATGTCTGTTCTTTTGTAATACCTCGTAACAACAGCTAGCCGCCAACTACCGACCATTTTCTTCTGATTACGAGTGCAGGGTAAACGGTCTAGTAATGGCCCGGTCGTTTAAACTGACGGGGCGTACGTATCAATTACTCAAATGAATCTCACGGGAATTCACTTTATTTCCATTGATGTAAAAACAAGGATGAAGTTGAATATTCGGTTGTTAAATATTTAAGTTCTCATTACGTTTTTACGATTGTATGCATATTTGAGTGTACGTATGTATTCTTTGTTTCATTAAAATGTGCTTCAAATTCATTTAAATCAAATGATTAAGTGTTTTTTTATAATTAAATTAAATTTTGTTTTGATACCACTTTGATACCTTCACTTGTTTGTTTATGAAATTATTTTCACATGTAGTATACTCAAGCAAATTGCTTCCAAAAAAAACATAACGATAAAATATTCTCCGCTGAAAAAAATTAGATTTATGCGCAGCATACGTCGATAACCGTGAAATAGTGCTTTTTCCCAACCGTGAATTCTAGTCGTTCTTTTCAATTGATCGTTCAAACGATGATTAAATATACCTGGCAGAACGTTGCTGCTACGTTAAATTGAAGGGAAGAGCGCTTCTATTACATATGCACACAGACCAACAGGATACACTGCGCTCTCTAGCGATCTTTTGCTAATTCAAGCAACACTGGTCACACACACCTTTATTTGAAACGGTTCCTAACTTGTTATTGATAGGTACGGGTTTGTCAACTTTTTTATGTTATAAAGCGGCAAACAACTAAGCGGCCACCCGGATTTGCCGTAATTTCGACACCAAACAGCGAAACAACCGCTGTCCGTTCACGTCTGCAAATGTTATATATCTTTAATCTACGACGGAGGGGACGCATACAAAGGGTAAATTATCCCTTTTTATGCATCTTCTCCGTCTCAAATGTACTTGTCCTTTCCATCTTTTCCTTATAAAAAAGGGTGGGAAGGGAAAGAGGGCTAAGAGGACTCCCGCACGCAGACTAATCAGACTAATTACGGAATTGCTTTCACATGACGCCTGTTCTATGTGGTCGTGGTATTACACCTGTAAACCAGGCTAATTCCTGCAATAGATGTTGTTGTTGCTGACGCCTACCACTGTTAAAATTACACTTTTGTCCACACACACACTAAAGATCTGTCACATATATACGCACGCACACACATGATTACGCACACCACGCTTGTATCAACAGATATACAAAAAACAACATACTGCACTAGACACGCTAATCAGCTCACTCTGTATATTATAAAGGCAAGGCGCCGGTGTCTGTCACACAGTTAATATGACAGGATCCAACGATCAATCTACTCCGTGTATTTGTATAAGTGAAAAAAAATTACTCCAATGAAAAAAAAAATTAATTTTCTAATAAGCAAATTTATTATCAAGAAAAGTTACACATATCTTATTTGATACGATATGTCGAAAAGTCTTCAGTATCCTTTATTGAAATAAAATAACTAATACAAAAAAGTAGAAAAACTAAATTGCAAAATTAATTAAACATTTATCTATCAACAAGTGATGATTTTATTTCACAAATATATTACATATTTTTTTCTAATATATTTTTATACAATTTAAACAATAGTTAGATAAATCTCTAGTGATTTTATAGCATTTACCTTAAGTACAACATTAAACGTTATGTACAAATGTATAATTATTGATATACATAATAGAGTTAATGTTACAAGTAATAAATTTTATTAGCATCACAGTGAATTTATTTCTATATAACATACAATACGTATAATAAACAGCCCCCTTGACAAAATGACATTCGATTATCGATATCGCTGGTAGAATCAACAAAATCCTGCGACCCATCCAAGGATAAAAAATGAAATCGCTTTTTTTAAATATTTTATAAGGTGACAAACGAGCAGGTCACCTGAGAACGCTGAAAAAGCGAAGTGAGAAGACGCACTGAAAGAGAATATTTCCTCTTCCAATGCGTCCTCTCCTCCGTGTAATCTACTGCCCCTTCTCATCCTTTTTTTATAAGAAAAGAGTGGATAGGGGAGGAGGACTGGTCACACTCATCATACTTAACGTGAAATTACTTCCACTTTACGCCTGTTTTCTGTGTGGTCAGGGTATTGCGGTTGGCGAGCAGACTTATTCGTGCAAAGATGTTTAATAGCCACTATTTCGGATGCACTTTGTCTAGGTTAGTATTAAAAAGTAAATTGAAGTTTGATTTTGAAAATCATGCATCAATGTATTTTATGTTTTATCGATGTTAATGAACTAAGGGTGAGTTCACACTGATAACATTTACATAAAAATCTTTTGTTGCAACATGATTTCATATAAATGTTGCAGTAAAAATCATGTACTTTTTTAACACTTACTTATACCGTAGTATGTATATATAAAATCGAATATAGGAAATTGAACACTAAAAAATGTGTCACTTATGTTAACTATTTCATGTTTTATTGTCTGTATTTCTATTGAAACTAGTTCGTAAATATATTTCAAGAAGATTACAGAACAGCTATTAGATAATATTTTAAACCAAATTTTAAATTTAATTTTCTTTTGTTATTTAAATTTCGAATTTCGCAGAAAATTTACTTTAATTATAAAGACTGTTATTTATTTTATAGATATTACATACGAAATATTTCGTCAGTAAATTTAATGTTTACATTTAGTTATATTTTACAAACAATATTCGTTATATATTTTGTTTATTTTGAAAATAAATTAATTTACAATTTATTATTTACACGCTTATTTCACTATTATTTTATTTAATTTAAAAATAATGACAGCAGAAACAGTCTTTGTTTTACATTCGATGTTTAACTAAGAATATGAATAAAATAAAACAAAAAAATATATTCTGAATCTTTCTAAAAACTATAATACCAATATGAAATAACACAAATTCACTTTACAACTTAATCTGGAAGATTTATTACAATATAATTAAGTGGTCAATAACTATGTCATAAATGCCTCTATAGATAAAACAACAGTCGTCAAAATTTATAAAAAAAAAACCCGTTATCAATATATTCCGATAAGTCAATTATTGCACTGATATAATCAATTTTTATATTACATATTACCTAAAATAGTTACCTATCTAAACGCAACTTTCTCTCGCGTTGGCGAGCAGAGGCGTTCTCGTAGTGACCACCTCTCTCCGTCGTGATAGAGTACCGCTTGTCACACTGCGCCGGTCTTCCGCCAAAGTACCAATACTCTGTATCGATAAGCAAACAATTATATACTATAGCCTTTTAGGCACTACGTCGCTACGCAGCTACTACTAGCATCGGTGCCTCAGGGGCTAAGAACTTGACTTGTAATCTGCAGGTCGAAATCTTTCGATTGTCGAATTTCATAAGTACATTTACCCGACGTTCTTACGGTGAAGGAAAACATCGTGATATAACCTGCACATATCTGCGAAGAAATTCAAAGATGTGTGTGTAGTCAACCAACCCGCATTGTGCCAGCGTGGTTGACTAAGGCCTAGTCACCCCTAACTTGGGGTAG
>JAAOEG020000028.1:8588109-8603433 GCA_011763625.2 Papilio bianor | reverse complement strand
AATAATAATTATTATAAACACAATTCTCATCACATACACACAAATCGCATGATATTATATATATAATTCTTTAAGCGCATTTTAATTTTTATAAATTAAAGAAACCGATCATACTACGAGCGTGTTATGTCGTAGTTAACTGACATATAAAAATTATTTTTAAAATAAACAATAAGAATCACCTTTAAAATTAACTAACCGCTCGCTATTGCGGCAGAATGTGTGGCTTACTCGTACAAAATTTCACAGCAAAATATATTATTATTCAAAGGTACAAATTAAATAGGTCACGGCTGGTTAAATATTTTCGATACGGTAATTGTTTTCAACCGATTGTGAATTGAATCGAATTACGTGTATACGTAAATTTAACAAACAAGTGATACAGAAAAATTAAAACAACTCTGAAATTTACCACTTAATGATAAAGTTACCATTTACTTGAGAGCGTTGGGGGTTAAGCTCTTGACTTGTAATCTGCAGAATCACGGTTCCAATTCACCCATGTACCAATGTGTTCGATATTAAAATTTCATATGTACACTTTAACCGCCGTTCTTAAGGTGAAGGAAACCTTCAGCGAAGATATTCAAACATGTTTTTGAAGTCAACGCCCTGGGCATGGGAGTTTGACTAAGACCTAATAGCCCCTAACTTAGGGTCGGGTCCCCCTTCAGCGGAGATATATTACCATCCATTCAGAAGTACATATTTAGGTACATTTTAGAACTCAAACTGGTCAAACTACAAAACGATTGCAGTAAAAAATAAAACAACTCTCAATATTAATGAGAACATCATGTTTGTAGCCATTCGATATTTTTTTAGGAATTCAAAAATATCCTCGAAATTTCAGTTTATAAACAATACTTCTAATCAAAAACGTTCAAATACAGTCTTGTCAAACATTTTGGCCAGTCATCCACCGCCTTAAAGATTAATAGACGTCTAGTCCAATCACTTGATTGATTGTTACGAGTATATTCAGAACAGACGCTAATAAACTTACTCATAGTTTACTGAAAAGTTGATTGTTAATGTTTTATCGATCGATTAGAATTACAAAATAGAATCATTCATTTTTTTCATTCTCTACACTCAAATCTTACTATCTTAATTCTTAATACGCTTACCAAGATGATAAATGCGAAAGCTTCAATGGATATTTCTTACTGGTATCTCCAAAACGGCTATATAAATCCGGATGCTTGGAATAGATGTAGTCTGGAAGAACATGTATAATACGTTTTTCTATATTTCTTGAAAAGTCGCGGGCAAAAGCTAATGTTAAATAATTAACGAATTGACGTTGTTACGAGGCTTATAACACTACCATGCTGTGTAACAAGTGCGTGGACTCAGTGTGTATTTACTTTAATTTGGAGCAATAAAAATAGGAGAATCGATCAACGCTGATCATACTGATTCAAAACACCTGTACAAAATTACGGTTAACTATATAACAAATCCAATACTCAAGTTTTGTATGTTGGAAACAGTAGTGCCGTTCCCAAATTTAATTGGAACACGAAGCTGGATTCACTTTTAACAGGGCGTAACAGAATCGAACACTTTATAACGAAGCAAACTCTTGAGTTATGTATTGAAATAAAATAGCAAATTGATACATAATATGTATTACTATAATTTGCCCACATTGTGGTAGTCAATCTACAGACTATAGACTGGGACTTATAGAAGGCAATATCTTATAATTATTGTTTGCTTAATTTTAATATAATATGTATAAAACTGTTAAATTTTTAAATTGATTATTATATTATAGAATTATTGTTATTATAAGATTATTGTAAAATTATAAAAAAAATATTATATGTGTACTGTTATAATATAATGTAACATGAAATAAATCATATTATTATTATTATTATTACTATTGTACATATCTTATTTACTTAGTACATTCAGCACGAGCTTACTTATTTTAAGTATCCTATTTGTGGAGCGGTTTGTTGGTTGTTTATAATTCTTTGCTTTATTAGAATTTACTCATAAAATATGAAACGATTCCGTTATAATACCGCGACATTTTTCCGATATTCAATATGTGAAATCATTTTAGCTCCGATCTTTTGGCCTTTTACTGGTGTATTCACTAGAGAATAAACTTGCTCCATATGAACTCTTAACCCGACGTATGCCTTAATATTCCCAAAATAAATTTATGTACCAAGAAAGTTATGATCGAATAGAAAACTTATGACGTGAGATTTCTTTTAAAGGAAACGTAAATTTTCAGTACTAATATAATAAACAGGAAAATCTAATTGTTTGCATAAATTGGCCCTGAAACTACTAAACTGATTTCATAAATCATATAACCATTTGAAAGTTACATTATCAGAGTAACATAGACTATAGTGTAGTCAAAATAGTTTATTAAGTCCACTATTAATTTTTGTGATTGATTTAAAACTTTGTGTTTAAAGCAAAAAGCACTATTACATGTGAATTTTATATAATTTGTTGCCGTCTTACAAACATTTGTTAAATCTTCGGACCAGGACCCTCGCAATACAGGTTACACCTAGGGCGAGGGTACTGGTCACCGCTTAAGACAAACCGACTGTATCCATAAACAATATTTCATAGTTTATTTGTTAAAACTGCTTGGATTGTATTAAATTATTTTTTAATTTTTTTTTCATTGTCCTTTACCACCAAGGCGAAGTCGGGTCGCTATTTTTTAATAAAGCGTCTTTTTCTACACATACATTTCTAAAATTTGATCACAGCCCACCTTATAACTTTCCTTATCGTTTTGGGCAGAACTACGGTCACATAAGTGTTTATTGAATGGCACGGGTCGAGTTTTTCGGGGCCCTTGAAAAGACAAAACCGATTTATCCCATTCCCATCTCTATCCACGTTTCGATATTATGAACGAACAAAACTAGGAACAAAATATTTAGAAAAATTAAGGTTTTACCGAGATTAATATTATTTAACTAAACTACTAGACGAATTTTACGAGGCCAAGGACATAATATTTTAGTGCATTTAGAAACGCATATGAACAAACATAAAAAAAACATTACTTTCATTCATAAAATCCCACATTATGCAAACTGGGATTTGTATAGCAAGCCGGCGCATGGTTCGTGCCTTTACAATGTTCTGAAGCCGTATTCCATAAATGCAAAACTCATGTTTATTCACTAAGTGTAACGATTAATCATTCAATAACGCCTCTGACAGCGTTTCACGCTACAATATAATTATAATGTATTAACTGCTTTTAGGACATGCAAAACATCAAAGCTTTTTCAAGAAAACATGCAAGTAATGATTATATCAAGTTTTTCATCACATATTTTTTGAATAACAGGAACGCAATGGTGAGCTATTTTTTGAATTTGAGTACCAACATTATTGAGTATGTCGAAAATTACCCAGCTGTAAAATTTCCACTGTTATACCCTAAGCAAATTTGCTAATAACTGATTACTTAAACACGTAACCCTTTGACTGCCGGAGATTGATATTATGCATGCAGCTACGGTATCAGTACTCCTTTATTTACCTATTTTCTGATTAAGATCGCATTATGAAAACCTAAACACAATAATATTTCAATAATTCATTAACCATGATCTGTCAATAATCCGCACCGGGCGGTAGAGTCTAGGTATAAAAGAGTTGACGCCTGTTTAAGCTAAAATGGCTAAAAAGGCTCCCTGATTACCTGTAGGAGTCGACGCGACCACTTACAACAGCGTCAGAGTTTTTTTTTGCTCAGCTGACTTGGTTGTAATTTTTCTCGTTAATTGTCATATAGGTGCAATCATTGGTCGTAGGGGCAACACCCGATTCTCTGTAAGAATCGACGCGACCACTTAGAACAACGTCACACTTTTTTTTGCCTGACTAGGGGGTAGTTTTCTTACTAATTGTCATAGAGGTGCAATCATCAAAACTAGTAAATTCTTATTAATTAACAATTTTCTTCTTCTTTTGGTTCCTCCTACTAACGAAGTTATCATCATATCAACTTAAACTCCGGACACGGCACCTCAAAATAATACTTAGTACTTTTGCTAGTAAATATTTTCATATAAATTAATTAAATAACATTGCAATCATTTTTTATTAAAAGGTAATTACTGTATATTTTTTGATTGTGGTAAAGTATCACCAATAAAAAGCAAATTAACTCGTTTCGTGTCATAATTGACGCAACAACTGGAAGGTTTGCGGTTTTATTATTGCTTGTTTTAAAACATATTGAAGCAATTAAAATGCTTGATGTTAATTGTCTGACAACTTTAATTAGAGATGGAAACTGTTATCGATATTTTAATATTACGCGAAATATTTAATTTAATTTAAAATTCCATGACGATTTTATCCCTTTATCTATCTCGTCTTACTAATTAAAACTGGCGAAAATGGATGTTTGTTTGTAAACCTCTCTTAATGGGTTTTAATGGAATTTGACATAGATGTTGAATATAGTCTAGAAGACTACATAGGCGAATATTTTTTTTTCGATTCCGCGTTGTCTGAGCCGCGGGCGACAGCTAGTATGTACATAAATTCTTAATTAAACCGCTGGGGTAAGTTTTATAGAGTATACAGTCAGTGTGGATTTAGAACCGTTTTATAGTTAATTGAGCCACAATCAGAGACGAGATTGTTTGAAGTGCATTGGAATACTCTTTAGCTATAAATTTATTTATTTATTGTCCGGAAGAACAACAGCCGTTTTCACAAAGTAAGTATAATATTGATCAATAAGAATAGCCAATAAAACGTCTTCACAAATAAAACACATATTAGAAAAATATTACAGCGCAAACAAAACAAGGAAAAGACAAAAAAAAATCAAACAGAAATAAATTTTACAAAATCACAATAAGAACAATTTCATTTAGTTCGGTTATTACAGTTGCTACTAATGAAAAAAAATCGATAAAAAGCTTGTCTTACAGCATTAATTGTGGACAAAGATTAAAATATCTACTTAAATGCCTTCTAATAATCTATTAATTCGGCTTCGAATTTTAGATACACAGAAAACATTGTATAAAGTCGTCTTCGTTGTGGTTGAGCAACGATGGCTCACGGGTTAAGCAATATTAATCTGCAGGTCCCAAAGTTCAAATATCGCTACGTACCAATGTGTTTTTCGATTCTCGATTTCATATGTACTTTACATGAAAACATCGTTATGCAATCTGCGCACATCTACGTTGTCGCCTACGGTCTAGTAAAGTCTAAATATGTGTAGGCTCCGAAACCCTCAATGGGGACGTATAGTGAGCTGATGATGATTATTTACGTCGCCAATGATTTCTGGAAAATAATTCATTTAAATAGTTTAATAGTTTATATATATTTTTTTAACCACACCAATAGTTCACTTATTGACTTCGCATCGCGTAGATGTGTGTAAAATAAAAACTGTTTTTTGTGTAATTACCGAAACATTCCGAAATAATAATAAATAAGTGTTATTATTGTGATTAAACAATTAGTAAAAGAGCGCCGGGTTTGGATTGCAAATGCGAAATGTGATGTACGTATCTTAACTGTATATTATTTTCACAGTGCAAGTGAACTGTGCAGTGCTGATACAAACAATATATATTTAATGGATCTAAGTATACAACAATTGTATGGAAATGTGTATAGATGAAATAAGTAAAGTAATAAACAAGAGTTTGCGATAACTAACATAAATTTATATAATTTTCATATATCTTTAAGTAGTAATATAATAGATTCCATGTTATGTCTAAAAAAAATCTATTACTTTTAATTCAAAAAGACAGAATTATTGAACTTCTTGCTTTAAAGTTATCGTGATTATGAAACATAACAGAATATTTAGACTGGAATTACGATCAAACTACTTTGTTCACAAATTGTTGGCGCATTTGTCGTACAAAGGAAATGGTACGACGGCGTGTGTGACAGGGAACGCTTAGCTAGTGGAAAGCATTTTGCTAAATCAGTCTTTGTCGATTATGTAAACAGGTGTTACTTATACCAACAGTACACTACAAAATTCGACACAAAACAAAAAAAAGGCTTTAATATTTCTTGTGCAACGTAACCGAGGAAACCGACCAAGCATTCATACAAAAATGTTACCTTACTGACTAAGAGAAATCCACATAGAGTATATCTCGGACAACACAGACCCTGGGTTTCTTACTTTTACCGTGGGAGAACAAATTATAGTGTTGGAATCACAGCCGGTGAAATAATAATAATCTTATAATTACTCCTTTATTAGAAGGTTACATTTATTTACAAAACAATTCACTCCCGTTCCTCTTCGACGGGTGTCACCGACATGGCCATCCCTTTCGAATCGTTTACAATACTTTTAATTTTGAAATATCATTACAGTTTTTATCGTATATACGATTAATTAAATATGAAGATTATCGAGTTTTTTTTTTAAAGATTATGAAGTAATTAGAACACATAAATCTCATATAATAAAATTGGAGTGTCTGTTTGTAATATTAAAATAACCGTTTTACTTTAATATTACAAATTTACGTTTTACATACACCAAAGTAATTTTTTTTACAATTTTTGTCTGTCTGTTTTTCCGACTAATCTCTGAAATGGCTGGACCGATTTTGACGGGACTTTTATTGGCAGGTAGGTGATGTAATAAGGATTTACTTAGGCTACGTTTATTTTAGAAAAATCTTTTACTTTAGAAAAAGAACGCGCGGACGGAGTTGCGGGCGACAGCTTGTTTAGTAATAAAAACAGATTCTAGAAATAAATGCAGACTAATTAACTTTTATATGGCTAATAATATCCAATTCAACCCCACTACCATGACGACATACTTGATCGGTGATTAAATAAATGGACAATTAGATCGAAGAATTGATAGTTAAACTCGAGTTTTACAAAGTACCTAGCTCACCCCAAATTACATTTGAACAGATCGGGATTTTATTGTCTAGGTCGGACTAACGCTATTTTAATTTGAGGTAACTCAATTTAACTTGTAACATAAACGTAACGTTGATTGAAATCATTTATTGCTGCTAATTGCTATTATATAGGTACAAAATATAACAATACAATGACTGAAACACGTATGATCGTAAAATAAACAAATGAGCAAGCGGCCTGAAATCGTTAAAATAGAGAAATGATCGCTGCCCAAAGACATCTGCAATTGTAGATACGTTACTTACTTTAATCGACGGAGGAAAAGACGCACTGAAAGAGAATGCTTCTTCTTCCTATGTGTTTTCTCCTCCGTCATATTAACTTCCTCTTCCCTTCCTTTTAAGAAAAGGGTGCGGAAAGACTAATATCAGGTCTCCGGAAAGCGCACTCATCAGACGAAAAACAAAACTACTTCCACTTAACGCTTGTCTTCTGTGTGGTTATGGTATTACACCGGGCGAGTAGACCTATTCGTGTGTTCGTTGTGGTTGCTGGCATCTACTACTGTTAGAATTTATAATACGCAGTATCAGGTGGTAAATAAGTTGATCTTTACGTGTCTACTTACTGACCTTCTGACAAGAATATGGTAATTTTGTCTTGTATCATTGTGGCTGAACCGATTTTAAACAATCATGTGTATATATATATATAACCATCGATTCATATATTTTAATCGATGTCACAGAGTACGGTACAATCATTAGAGTTTATTATTTAATTTTAATTGACAGGATATGAGAAAGAAAGGTGTGATTTCAGATATCACGGCTCATAAAAATATGTAGGAAAGTAGTCCATGCTGTGCAGACCTCCGTAGGGACAAAGGCAGGTTAATGATTATATATTTTAATTAGTAGCTCGTTATTTTACAAAATAACAATGAAGCAATCGTTAAGGAATATTGTAAGTATTGTAATACAAATTACTCGTTGTTCCTCATAATGCTGCTGCAATTTCGGATACTTAATAATGACTTGTTAGTTAGGCAATCCATTTTGATAATCCGTTAAGCAATCTAAGAGCATTGTTAGCTGCAGTTTAATGGCGTTATTTAGTTCATTATGTTGCGCAGAGAACTTGGTCATCATGAAGGAGACTGCATTAATTTGTTTTATTTATGATGTTATTATGAACTTAGATGCTGACCAGGATTATGAGTAAATACGTGCTTGTATTAAGCTATCAGTATCAACTTTAATTATCTATACATATAATAAAATTAGAGTGGCTTCTATCTGACTGCTAGTTCCGGCTAATCTCTGAAATGGCTGGCCGATTTTGACGGGACTTTTATTGGCAGCTGATGTAATACAGAGTAACTTAGGCTACGTTTATTTTAGAAAAAATATTTTATTTTAGAAAAAGAACGGGCCAACGGAGTTGCGGGCGACAGCTAGTTCCTAAATATATATATTTTTTAAATTTAAATCTATACTATAATAGTCAGACTAAAGTGAACTAATATTAAATAACGTTTGAGGAAATTGTATATAAATATGTTAACAGTGGTAGAGCCCGCTTTAACATCTTCGCACGAATTGGCCGGCTCGCTGGGTGTAATACCACGACCACAAAGAAGACAGGCGTGAAGTGGAAGTCATTCCGCGTTTCCTCTGATGAGTGTGGTACCGGAGGCCTAATTATAGACCTGTTTCCCTTCCCATACTTTTCTTATAAGGAAAGGATGGGAAGGTTTGGTCGCTTCGCTTTTTTAGCGTATTCAGGTGGCCGCTTGCTCGTTTGCCACCTTATATATATATATATATATATATATATATATATATATTACGTATATATTGCTACAAATAATACAACTTCAATAATATTTGAAAGCAGCTAAGATAAATGTATATGACCATACTCGTCGCTACAAGTACGACGTTAGAAATGAATTATGCACACTTTGTGTTAATTGATGACGCTATTAATGAATTCAGTGTTGTCACATACAAATCATTATTAGATGTCATTTGTCACACATTCAATAGATTTATTAGAAACGATATTCTAAATCTAACAATGATTTAAGAAAACGATTAAAAAGTACATTTAGAAGTAACTTAAAAAAACATGACACAAATAAAAATAAAATTGAAATAAGTAGAAGAATTTTAAAATAAATGACAATGTTTGAATAAGTGAATGGCTGGATGTTTGGTTGTTTGCTTCCACGTAACTCAAGTACGGCTGAACGTGGAAGACGTCAGCAACAAGATGCGTTGCACGAATTGGTATACCAATTACACACCACCACAATACCACCACAATACCACGAGTACACAGAAAACAGGCGTGAAGTGGAAGCTATTCAGCGTTTCGTCTGATTAGTGTATAAGCCAAAGGCAAAATTTTAGTCCTCTTTACCTACCCATCCTTCTCTTATAAGGACAGGATGGGAAGGCTAAGAGGATTTGAGACGTAGAAGGGAATCTATAGGAAGGGAAGAACTTACTTTTTCTATGCGTCTCCTACTTCGTCAATTAAAGGTAGGCAATGCATCTTTCACTCTTTCATCACAGATTTGAATTAAATTTGAAACAGATACAGATAAAATCTAGAATCCGATAGACATACATGTATTTTTTTAATCAGAGAACACAGTTGGTAGGAATACCGTTTGTACATCTCATAATATAGTTTTGTACACTGCTTACAGCAAGTGCAGTTAGTTCGCTTATAAATTATCCTGCAGCACGGCTTTATTTATAGTCTATTGATATTCGGGCGGCGCTACGTGAGCGGTTTCTCTTTAACGACGTTTGATTTATTGCGAGACGCTATCGAGTTACAAAAATATCCCGAACCATGGTACAGTATGGCCCCTTGCTTATAATTCACTGCTTTCTATTATTTTGTTCATTTAACCTATTTTCCCTTTCTTGTTTTCTATACATCACAATAGAATATGTTATCTGGATCTTATAAGTGCTGTTTATTTATGAATACTCATTTATATAATATATATACTTTTTATTTAATATCCATACAATCAATACATATAATAATATTGGAGTGTCTGCTTGTAATATTGAAATAAGCGTTTTTACTATAATACATGTATATAAATATTCACACCAAAAAATATATACACCAAAATAACATTTTTTACCATTTTTGTCTGTCTGTCTGTTTGTTCCGGCTAATCTCTGAAATGGCTGGACCGATTTTGACGGGACTTTTATTGCCAGGAATGTAATAAGGAGTAACTTAGGCTACGTTTATTTTAGAAAAAGAACGCGCGGATAGGCGGTTTAACGCTAAATAAATCTCATTGGTTTGTCACAAGCGTTAAGGTGACCGGCTTACATACATGGTATCCCTTGAGCTTGCGCTTCAAATTTATTCGTTATAATTAATTTTGTATTTTAATTATTACTAGCTGTCGCCTGCGACTTGTCCGCGCGTTAATTTTTCCAAAATATTTTTTTTTTCTAAAATGAACATAGCCTTAGTTACCTACTCCTTATTACAACAGCTACCTGCCAATAAAAGTCCTATCAAAATCTGTCCAGCCATTTCAGAAATTTGTTCCGGCTACATACAGACATACAGACAGAAGACACTCCAATTTTGTTATATGTATAGATTACATACATTTTGTTATTGTCATCATAAGCGAAAACCTCCACCAACCACCACCTTTTAATATCGATGACCCTGGGACTGTCGCTTATCTAGTCAACAATATATAGATTTTTGGGACGTCAAATAGTATTGGTCAGTTACGTGTGTTAATTTACCATATTTAAAAAAAATAGATTTTTAAGGCTCAGATCACATTGCATAAATAATAACCAAGGTTGAAGCAACTTCCCTTGTAGTTTTGAGGGATTAGGTACATAACCTTTGATAATAAAATATGAACTAGAAAACCCTTTAATCTGCGGAAAGTGTTAGTGATACTGGCTAAGCGTAAAATATTAAACAGAGGCCGGCGTAATCTGTAGGTTTAAACTATGATTAGAAACTCCAAAGTTGATACTCAAAAGACCTGTCGTAGGTTTTTAAAGCAAAAATTCCTGTTAAAATGTCTTATACAGTGATTTTGGTCTCAGGTCAAAAACTAACGGTTAGATACAACTGATCAGATTTAATAATATGCTAGTTTTTGCCTGCGACCTCGTCCGCGCTGAATAAAATGACTAAATAAGTAGCCTAGGTGTTCAGCCAGATTACGAGTATGTTCTATGTTTGTAGCGGGCATCACCGAGAACCGTTGATCCGTTCTAGATATACCATCTAACAATCATCCATCTATCCATCTAAACTGTCGCATCACTACATAGTATAAAACAAAGTCGCTTTCTGTGTCCCTATATCCCTATGTACATATGCTTAAATCTTTAAAAGTACGCAACGAATTTTAATGCGTTTTTTTATAATAGATAGAAGAGAAATGTTTATATGTATATAACATCCATTAAATAGTGGAGAAATACTGTTATTTTTGAGGTTTCTAATGTGATGTCGTAAATAATTACATTTTTTCCGCTTACATTGCAACAAACGCAGGCTGAACCCTAAGAGATTTATCAAAATAATGTACTAAGTATTTACCCGTGCGAAGCCAGAGCGGGCCGCTAGTTTATAACAATAGTAAGATATTGAAATATAAAATGGAAATATAAATGACCGCGAAGTAAAATGTTATAAAATATGATGTAATATCGAGCCTGCAAACTACGTCGTTTGGCGTGTACCATGTAACTATGTCATTGCCGCGAATATGCTGACCTATAAATTGCTTACATATTCTGTTTGAATTCGATAGAATTATTTAAATTTTATACACAGAATTATATTAATATTATGTGTAGTTTAACAGAAATTCACCTCTTAATAAAGTTATGTTGTCACGTGCACTTATGCTGCCACTTATGTTGATGCTCGATTTTAAGAATAGTTATACAATATTATGACCTACTTGAGAAGACTTATTAGACTTAGAACAAATTATCCCGACAATGTAGATAAGAATAAACTCCATAGACAAATTTATTAAGAACTAGCTGGCTCCCGTGACTCCGACCGCGCGTTATTTTTCTAAAAAAGGATTTTTTCTAAAATAAACGTAGCCTAAGTTATTCCGTAGTACATCAGCTATCTGTCAATAAAAGTACCGGTCCAGCCATTTCAGAGATTAGCCGGAACAGACAGACAGACGAAAATTGTAAAAAATGTTCCTTTGGTGGATGTACCGTATATACATATATTCGTATACATGTAGTAAAAAACGAATATTTTAACATTACAGACACTCCAATTTTATTATATGTATAGATTAACACATCGTTTGAACTTTACAACTTTAAACGCATGGTGAAGATGGACTTAAGTAAGTTGAACATTAACGAAGTTACTCGAGCTCTCCTCACGTATATATGAATAGTTGTCTTTAAGAGCTTACGTATTAGAATAAGGAACTTAATAGTTTAGACTTCATATGGAGTTGCAAGTTAATAGTTTAGTTGTTTAGTTATTATGGAAATTCAAAAATCGATTATGTTCCGATGTAATCAAAGAAATATGATCTTAAATAATCAATATTTTAATAAGAATAATAAACAACTAAATTTGTTAAAACTTTTCACTAAAATTGTTATCAAAACAGAAGACGTTTTTTGCGATAGTTTCCATATAAGATTCCCAAAAATAAATCGTTTGTACACTGTAGATCTTAAATAAAATTTATTTGTATGAATACAAGGATTTTCTTTCTTCATCTTCTGGAAGATTTCACAATGGTCTATTTAAATTTACTGTTGTTATCTGGATGTAGGCAGGCAACTGATCGTGTGGTCATTCATATGAGATGAGCCATGGACTTATTTATACGATTGCGTTATTAATGAAAATCTTTATTGCACACTGCGTATACATTAGTCGTTGTTGCCTTGGTTTCTTAATAGAACTGTATTTGAGGAGCCAAAGACTTCCCTTACATAAAATCATTATTCGTGTGAATAAATATTTAAATAACATTTAGTACCAATTAATTTATATACGGCTAAAACTCACGTTTAATATTCCGGTGGCGGCACCGACTAGTTTCGGGCCCATCGGGGTTACATCCTCAGGGCGATTGTTTATTGCGTTTTCTTCGCAGTCGCGTCGCGTCTCCCTCTCTCGCACTCTCGTCACTGACGACAATAAACACTCGCCCTGAGGATGGACCCTCATAGGACCTTCCTGAGGATGGAGGATTTATAACTGTATTAAAATAAATTTGTAATATCTCACGAAAGTTAAACAATTTAAATTAAGAACTTAAACAATTTCTAATGGTTTATTTGGTTTTTGTAATTTGAACGTTTATGTATCACACACACACTCACACGAACACGCACAAGCAACAAGGTAACACACTAATGCCAAATAAATGATATTATTAGATACAATTAAATTATAATATTACGGAAGCACGGGACATTTTAACACAAGTAATTATTTTTACTTTAAAGAATTTCCCAACAACATTACTTGTAAATAATATGTGTCATTTTGTAGTATTATAAATTATTATTATTATTATTATCTCTTATTTTATTATTATTATGTATGCAGCGTGGTTGCAAAATTTAAAACGTATAAATATAAGTAAGTATAAATCGTCTACGATAAAAATAACGTCAAAGTTCATATCGCTTTAAAAGAAATAACTGTATAATCTTATTTTACAGAATTAGCGATCAGAGACGTCGCGTGTTTGGTACGTGAGCAAAAGTTGAATTGTGTAATATCAATGTAACTTTTCTTAATAACAAAACTCTGGAGCAAACTCTGCTATAACGTTGCAATTCATTTTATTTTATTTCACATTTATCAAAATGGTTTAATGTTTAATCTTCGTTTATTTTTCTACTAGCTATCGCAAACGACGATAAGTAGTCCATGTATACCTCCAAAACATCGTCTGGAGGAATACATGTGATATCTGTGCCAAATTGAATCGATATCCATTGAGCTGTTCTGGACGTAACTTCAATCAAACAACCATCCATTTAAACATTTGCATTTAAAGTACTAGTAAGATCTGAGATTGTAGACAATGTAAAATGTGAATTTGAAATCGCTAGTACAATCGACAAAATGTGTCAAAACGTATAGACGTATGTCAAGCATCTGTCGCATCGAAAAAAATTGTCAGTTCCATTTTTGTTATTTGTTATCGAATCGCTTTGGAGCAAATGCACTTTGTCTAAGGGGGCAGGGTATGTACTTGAATCTTATTAATCTCGTATTATTTGTTAAGATTAGATAAATTGACAAGTTTATAAATAAATATTTAAATCAAATGAATTAAAACATCTTAAAGTATTTATCGAGACTCATTTTTTTCATAAATATTTTCAATTCATTTCACGTAACCGCGAGAAAAATTCAGACTGAACAAGTTTCTCTTACGCTTAAAGTACGTGACTAACAGTTTAATTTCTTACTTAACATTATATACAATTTATTATACACTTTTAACTTGTTGAGTATTTTGTATAAACGTTTATCGTTGACTTTTTTTTCTTTTATTTGTTATCGTAAAACGCAGACAGGCGTCTGCAAAATTATCTTGTATTGTTAAAGAAAATCACTTTATATAAGTCTGAAGTTAATATCGAAGAATATAAACGATCTAATGTTAGTGCAATAAAGACAACTATCACGATAACGTGCAAAAATTCTCATTCTTATGTTATTACGAACTTAAACGTTTACATTACAGGCACCACGGAGTTTTAGCAACTAAACCCAACAACGAAATGCGAGTGGATCGTAATCCCGGCTTAGCACGTTCGCTTTCGTCTATCTTAAGTTGAGGTTACGTTTTGGAATATTCATAACGATATCACACTATTATTTGGCAATTTTTATGGACAATATATATTTTTATATAACTAGGCGACAAACAAGCAAGCGGACAATAAAATTCACTGAAATAAGAAATGACCGTTGCTCATAGACATCAGCAATTGCAGATGCGTTGCCTACCTTAGGAGAGAAGACGTACTGAAAGAGAATATTTCTTCGTGCTATGCGTCCCCGTCTCCATCAAATCCACCTCCCCTTTACATCCTTTCCTTCTAAGAAAAGGATGGGACAGGAAAGAGGCCTCCAAATGTAAATGCATGCATTAATAGTAATTCACTAATATTTCTTGTTACGTACGCAAATAAGCTCGAAGCTGTAAAGATATCCGACAACTACCTCTATGTTAAATTTCATCGAGATCCATTCATCAATTTAGGCGACAAACTCTAACAAACATCCATCCATTCATCCATCTAAACTTTCTCATTTATAACTATATTTCTTTATTTAACTTATTTATATATATTACACTTTACAAAATTACAGTTTATAAAAAACAAACAATATTGT
>JAAOEG020000028.1:8460729-8470956 GCA_011763625.2 Papilio bianor | reverse complement strand
CCGGATTTAATATACGTGAGTTAGCCGTTTTTATTTTGTTGTAATAATGTCTCACGAAAGTTTAAACAGTTTAATCTTCAATATACATTATAAATTCAAAGATATATGTGAAGTCAACCAACCCGCATTGGACCAGCGTGGTTGACTAAAGCCTAGTCACCCCTAGCTTGGGGTAGGCTCCGAGCCTCTTAGTGGGGACGTATAGTGAGCTGATGGTGTGGTGGTGTTTTGGTACATCGTGGTCTAATGCCAGTATATCAAAATACGAGCAAATAATATCACATTTACGTGATTTGTGAGACTATGAATAAAGGTCACTATTTATTGATTAACTAATTAGGATTCCAATAAGATTGAGCAAATAAACGTCCGTTTGTGCATCGATATCTTGTGACTTGGTGCTATGACCCTGCGTCGTTTAAATTCATAACTGGTGAAGGTCAACAAGACGCATACATTACATCAATATGTAGAAATATCTGCCAGAAATATCAATAAAAATATCAGTCAATTTATGTCATAGGTATATAAAATCAGTCTCAAAGAGACAACTGCGAATTGATTATCGTTTGTCCGTACTATTATAGCTTTCTTAATTTATGTACATCAGTATATTATTGTAAGAAATAACATAAAGTTATACTTTAACGCTAAAAAAACGACTACCTCTAGATAAAGGTATTATTAAAATATAATATGAATTCAAAATAAAACTGTAAAGATGCTTTTTTTGTGACTGAGTTGTAACTGCTTGAAGAGGCATTTACAGCTTCACTGGGCTTGAAGTAGCCGACCGCAGATGGTGTTTAGTCTAAACCTCGTTTAAGAGTAACAAGCCTTGAGAGCTCCCTCAGAAGCCTCGGCTCGGGCTGCTACTTCGTTATTATTACCGGATTGGGCGGCCTTCGAGATCTTAGGTTCGCTTCGGTAGACACTCCATAGAGTGACTGGGCTCAAGGACCCCCGTGACCTCGGCTTGGGCTGTCACTCAATACGCGTTTTCTATTCCGATTCAAGGGTGCCCGAGAGGGCCTAACCTCGGCTAGCAAAGAGACTATTATTCAATGAATAATTTGTCTATTAAAATTAATGTTGAATTATTTTGATAGATGTTAGTATAATTAGTGTGTGTAATAAGTCTTTACGTTCATTATAATAAAATGTGAATCGTGGATAAGATACAGGGCGCTCAACTAAATATAGAATGTATGTACATTAAATCAATCTGAGAGTGGAGTAAGCCGACTTGAAGCATTAATCTCCATCTTAAATGCATTGCCATTAATATCTATTTATTGCCATTCTCAATTACAGGTACGTGCATTACACGTGGATATATCTGAGTCAGGCTGAATTAGATAAATCAATCGGAAATAATTGTGTTTAGACCAATAGAATACTGGAAATACGCTCTTATAACCTGGAAGCAAAAATTAAAAACACTAACCTGTAAGAAAATGTTAAGAAATACATGCTCATAAGTGAATTAATTATGTTTTTGCTATGAACCCTTAAAGCATGACTGCAAATTTTTAGGAAAAGTTCTTTTTTTACTATCTATGTTTTTTTATTTTATAAAATGACCTTTTATGTAGTGCACCTCTTAGTTACTTTTTAATTCTTTAATATGTGGTCGACTGATAGAAAATGCCTATAGGCATTAAGTCCGCCATTTGTACTTGTTTTGTGCAATAAAGTGTTCAAATAAATAAATAAATAAAACACCTACTTATGCCCGCGAGTTCGTCCATGGATAATTAAAAAATAGATTAGTAAATAGCCTATCTTTTCTTCCAGACTGTCTTACATTTGTGCCAAATTTCATGGAGATCTGTTGAGCTGTTTTTGAAATAACTTCGCAGAAACATCCATAAATCCATACATCACAACTTTCACATTTATAATTCTACCAAGGTTTAAACTAATGAAGTCTCACAGTAAATAGTTGGACAAGATGTATTTAGTATTAGATAGAGAACAGTTGCAATTGTTCATACTGCATCTGTAATGAACAATCACAATAACACTGCATTGTCTTTAATAGTAAGATTACTTCCCATAGGTGGAGATAAAATGCTATTTACACAAGTGTCGGTGGTTCAGGGGTTAAGCACTTGACTTGTAATCTGCAGGTCCTGGGTTCCAATCAAGCCAAATACTGTAATTTCCGATTTTTCGAATTTCATATGTACATTTAGCCCAATTATTTGATGGTGAAGGAAAACATCGTGATAATAAATGAGAGAATAAATTTAAATATATGTGAGAAGTCAATCAACCCGCATTGGGCAAGCGTGGTTGACTAAGTCCTAATCAATCTTAATTCTTAGGGTAGGCTCCGAGCCCTTTCGTATAGCGAGCTGGTGACGAAGTGATTAATAACTATTTGATAACAATATCATGTTCGGATCTTTATGTCTAATGATGTATGAAAATTACAACTACTGATGCAATTTAAGCAATACAATACCATATTAAAGCAGCTGTGTCTGCGTACATTATGACAAGGTAACTTTTACGTGTGGTTTAGCTCAAAAACATAAAGCTCGTGGCTTTCGTTACACACAAAATATAGCCTTTGTGTCGTATTTCTGTAGTTATTTGGCAGTCCACGGTAATTTGTATCTTTTTTCACAATAATAGTTCTAAGCTGGAATCGAATCCACGACCATCAGTGCTCCTCAATATAAGATGCTGGAGCTTATCTTTTTTCATTAATTGAGGCAACACAAGCAACGCTATTTATTACATGTCTGTGGGTTCTGTATAGCGACACCAAGTGGCCGCTAGCTTGTTTACCATCTTCTATTATAATAAGACTATTCATCAAGTTCCTTGTCACTACAATTCTATTGTATGAAAGTATACTCGCCAAGCTAGTCAGTGGCATTATATCTGTTAAGTGTTGTATATATTTGCCTGCCTATTATAGTTTATTACAATATATTAATACTCTATGACTATATTAGTCTTTTTTTTTCAAATTCATATTTTTTTTAATACATAACAAACTATAAGTATGCAATATGTCGTTCGTAATGTTATACGCAATTTGTGCGAATTCGGCGCGCAGTGCTCAATGTCGGCCGGCCCAGTCTTGACACAGATTACCGTTTCTATGTTTAAATTTGGTTATATCACAAGGTACATAGAGTAAGTCGAAAAAAATACCGGTTTTTATGTAATATTTACGAATAAAGTAATAAATATGATAGACTTTCGATTACGCAAAGAGTCATTGACAAAAAAAAAGAAATATGGCTTAAAGCGCTTTTTAAGAAAAAACATCTTTCAACATCATTCTTTGGCTTTCCAGCCCTAGGGTGAGATTTTAGCCTTCTCTCTTCTCTCTCTCTGCATCGTTTCCTCATTTCTGAGGGTCGCGACCTCTCTTCTTGACCATTCCTCAAACGATGTTTTTCCACTCGGTGCGGTTCTCTGCGATGGCGTTATGCTCAGTGGTGTCGAGTGCGGTGCATATTTGGTCATACCAGCGGAAAGGTCAGCGCCCTCTGAGTCTCTTCCCCACAATTTTACCTGTAACTGTAAGTTTTTCCAGGTTTTCGGGATATCCTAGCAACATAACCGAAATAGCCCAGCGTGCGGCTGAAACATGCCGTGAATATTCTTTTAGTTATTTTGTGTACTTCTAACTTTGAGTTGTTTGTCCTATTCGCAGTCCACGGTATTCTCAGCATTTTCAGTCAAAACCACATTTCGAAGTGCCTTTGAGTTTACTATCTGCTACCTTTAACCTTCTGCCAACTGGTAAAATAATAATATTTTATGCGATGGTTTATGTTGCAATCCTGCTATATTTATCATAAACTGCACCGCGAACAAAATACGACTTAGGATCCTTCAAGAAGCGAGCGTACCTATTTTTATAAGGCCGGCAACGCATCTGTAATTCCTCTGCTGAGATGTCCATGACCGTCCATGGGGACCTCGATATTCCAGCTGCTCGTTTGCCCCTTCTCTTATAAAAAATATGGTTTCCTAATTATTAAATGTAGATATGTAATAGTATGCTTATATAGTATATTTTAACAGTGGTAGAGCCCGCTTAAACATCTTCGCACGAATGGGTCGGCTCGCCCGGTGTATTACCACGACCACACAGAAAACAGGCGTGAAGTGGAAGTCATTCCGAGTTTCGTCTGATGAGTGTGCGTTCCGGAGGCCTAATATTAGTCCTCCTCCCCTTTCCACCCCTTTCTTATAAGGAAGAGATGGGAAGGGGAGGTGGATCTCACGAAGGAGAGGACGCATAGAAAGAAGAAATATTCTCTTTCAGTGCGTCTCCTCCGTCGATTAAAGGCAGGCAACGCACCTCCAATTGCGTATGTCTATGGGCAGCGGTCACTTCGCTATTTCAGCGATTTCAGGTGGTCGCTTGCTCGCTTGCCACTTTGTAATATAAAAAAAATGCATTTTCGTAAGTAAATTTTATGTAAATGCAGTGTGTTCAACATACAGTGATAAAAAAGCTAAGGAAAATTCAAGGACATTTATTTCGGCAACACTTTATAAATTAGCTTTTGCCCACGCGATTTTTTCATATCTATACTTATTTTGTTCTTGTTATAACTCAACATTTTTATATGAATATAAACTCTAGCTTTACATAAAAAGTAAATTACTCTTGAAAATAATCAAAAGGTCAATCCGAAACATTGATATTATGTAAATTTACAAAATCGATTTTTACAAAAAAGATCAGTGATCAGAAAGTATATGTTTTGTCATTTGTTTATTAAATCTACTAGCTTTTGTACGCGACTCTGCGCGGAATCAAATAAAACTTGGTAAATAATCTAATTGTCGTTCCAGAACATAAACAGAACATCTGTTCCAAATTTAATCGAGATCCGTTGAGCCATTGCCTTCAAACAAACATCCATTTATTAAATAATAGTGGCCTGCTCCGGCTTCGCACGGCTTGCGTTTGGTGCAACGTAAGCGAAAAAAATGTAATTATTTACGACATCCCATTAGAAAACTCAAAAATAACAGTAGTTCTCCACTATTTAATATACATATAAACCTTCCTCTTCAATCACTCTATTTGTTAAAAAAACCGCATCAAAATCCGTTGCGTAGTTTTAAAGATTTAAGCAGTCAAGGGGACATACAGACAGGGAAAGCGACTTTGTTTTATAGTATGTAGTGAAGCTAATACAAGGAAAAACCATAAGATACTTATTTTAAATATTGTAAATTGTTTACTAAATTCGAAATTCATGCCACAATTGATGATACATATATAGATAAAACGGCGATACCGAATATAATAATACGTAGCCGCTCGACTGACGTGCATGTGGGATTCCCCGCGAGAAATAACAAAGCACAAGCGTGTTTCCAACGAATCAATTCTATCAAACGAGTTTTGCCGAGGAAACACCCAAGGAACAACTTTAAACATTTACTTTTCCCTTAACAAGCAATGTGTACGGAAGTTGGGAAAGATCGAAATATTTTGTGCGTTAACTCACGGCCAGTACGCATGCAAATGTTACCGCACTGACCACTCAATCATGTCCAACTGGATTTACTACCAGTTCTAATTTCTCATCCAAATACTTCGACTATTAAAGTCGTTTGGGAAATGTTCATCCCCTCTTCCGTCTCGTATCACTGAGAAATTGACGAAAGTCTGATTAAATCTAAAACTCTGAGAATGAGTATTTCAAGATTTAATTCAACAGTGACATTAATAAATATACTACAAATCAAAGGCTACAATTCTTGTAAAAGAATAATTTCAGAATAAAGAAATGCAACGAACAATTACGTACTTAGAGTACCAAAAGTGTGAGCACATATTAGGGTAATTGTCTAGGTCGGTTGAATATCGCTATGTAAAATTCTTGTTGTGAAGATTGTTGACAAATTTATTTGTTCTTTATCTATCTTTAACTCAAGAGACGACCCGTTACATCCGGTATCCGAATTTAAACAAAGAGAACAGTAGTTGCGGACTTTCTCCGACCCGGTGGTATCGGTGCGTCCAAAGGCTGGGCACACAAAGTGTGTCGTTACATCAGCTAACCGCGTTGGTGTGAAGGCCGACGTTCACTATCGGCCTTACACTAGACATGATCGATGTCATCAGTGTACCTTGTTATATCGATAGCCTACACTTACAATGATACTTATTTAAATCATAGTGTAGGTACAAATCTCATCAAAATTAAAACCAATACCTTAAATTACCCCCTACAAATTCTGTTGGGGAGAAATGAGGATGTCGAAGATGGCCTAACATAAGTCCCTTTTAGAAAAGGACTGTTCAGTCGTGTTAGCCTTGCTTGTTTACCTCAATAAAAGTATAAAAGACATATATTGAAAGATTTTGCGGAATAATAGTTACCTATAAATGCGAAAGTTGAAATGGATGGATGTTTGTTAGAGTTTGTCGCCTAAACTATTGAACGTATCTCGATGAATTTGATCCTGGAAATAGTTATAGTTTCCGAGGGATACGTAGTTTTATATTGTTTACATATTAACTCAATAATTCCGATACGGGTCAACCTATCTTATTGAAATATAGCACAGATATAGAACATTGTTTGTACCTCACATGTTCTTCATGTTGGGTACTAAGCTTTATTATAATTTCGCGGACGGAGTCGCAGGCGACAGGTAGTATTAAAGTAAATGTAAGCGAACACCCGACGTCAGTTTCAAATAACTAATTAATGATAAAAAACGATAACGTCGATATCGACGACTTTAACGCACAGAGACTTCTCTATTCTAAATACATCAAAACGGGTCAATTACACCGGTCAATTGCTAAGTATTATTATTTATGCTCTATGTTCAGAGGTGGACAACGTTAATATTGACAAAGTGACGTAATCAATTAGGATGTACAACACTATCTTCCTTCAACCTAATCTATTCAATAAAGGACAATTTTGAAGATAAATTGAAGGTCAATAGAACAAGTCCCAGACGGCTTTCCTTAATCTTACGTATAAACCATTGACGAAAAGTATCATAACTTCATCTTTGGTTTTTTTTGGTCCCTGGATTTTTTTTCGTAAATGTAAGAGAAGTATTTGTGGCTGCAGTGATGCATACAGAACAACGCATCTCTCTCTGGTGTCGGGCCCTCATGTCTGAGGATCGTGGTCAGCATTAGGATCGGTTTAGAACAACGCATAGAAAATTATATTATCCGCAAACTGATATTATGGGTATTGAATATCGGAATTACTATTGAAATTTTAAGTTTAATCCTAACTCTACTGTATTGTTTTTTGGTGTAATATTAGAACGGAAATAAATAGTTTTTAGTTTAAACAATTCCAATATAATAAAAGACCTCGGAATCACAATAAAATTGTTTTGTGCTGTCTTAACTATGATGAATTTACTCAATAAGCTAACCTTTAAAGACTAATAAAAACTAGCTATTAAAGACTATTAAATATGACTAGCGTAATTGATTTTATTTCATTTAAAACTTTGAGTAAATAACCTTTGTAATAAGCTAAGTATAAACTTATCATTAATTTTTTACAATTTCATTATTATAAATTCATTACTATTTATAGTATAATAGTAAAATTGAATTTAATTTACAACACAGTAAACTCTTCAATATTCCATCAAATGACCTTGTCGAGCAATGACTTTAATTATTCCCGAGTCTCTCCGTATTCAATTAACTATGCAATTGGTACATCACGTTGATTTATATTGGTATTTACGTGACTAGTGTTTGCAGAGCGAATGTCATCTTCTGTCTTAAGCTTAGAGTAAATTATATTTCAGTTGGCTAAAGTTGACATATAAAAGAAAAATATTGGGACATCTGATACGAAACGAAGACCTTATGCACGGTAATAGAAGAGAAAAGAACAAGGAAGACCAAGACTAACATACTTGCAATAGATAAAGGAGAAAATTGATGTCGTGTCGTATCAAGAGGTAAAGAAGATGGCACAAGAGAGGAATAACTGAAAATTTCTCCACCGACAATAAGGTCAGAGTTCTAAAGAAAAATAGCAATGAAATAAATAACGAGGGCCTGGAATCGGGATTTTTCTTTAACTATTCCATTCTCAATTCTTATTACATAATATCCCACTAAATTGCTTGATATTATCAATCAAGTTTTAGTAAATAATAAGTTCTAAAGACCAAATCATCATCACTTGTCATTTTTGTCTTCGTCGTTAGTATAATATGGCTATGAAATTCTTTCTTGTTTATAATTACCAATTACCGTGCGGCATAACAATAATGAATGGTTTAACTAAAAATATGTATTAAATAATGTACTGTAATATTGTAACGAAACGCTTCCTTATCTAACAAAGCGGTCCATTAGGTACTAATGAGATAAGTCATCAAGCGAACGCTAAACATCAATGTATTGAAGGAAACATTAAACTTGAGTATTTTTCATTTACATAATCGTATTACATTAACACATTACATGCTACTACTATTTTCTCATATTATACCGGCCACATACATTTGACGAGGACTCTTCCAGAAATCAGAATAGGCATAGGAACTAGGTTAAATAAAACGGTACAACCACGAGCTGTATCAAATGTATAAGCCAAATATCATCAAGGCCATTAAAATTGAAGGACTACGCTGGTCAGCTCATGTCGCACGAATGGTTGATTGCAGGGTTCCTAAACGCCTGTTGAAGAGTAAGCCGGATGGACGTAGAGCACGTGGTAGGTCGAAGCTAAGATGGGGAACGCGATCTTAAGAATATCGGCGTCAAGAGCTGGAAGCAAAACGCCCAAAGTAGATTGACGTGGAGAAATTTACTGGACCAGAATCAGGCCCACCCTCGGATGTAGTCCCTTAGATGATGATAATGAAAGGAAGATTTTGTTTCATGATAATTCCATGACTGTACGTGTTATGTACATATTATGTACGTGATAAAACAATTGTTTGTCTATCGGTTACCGTTTACAAAGTTGAAACCATCATGCAGAACCTAACATGAGTGGCCTATGTCAAATCGGGCAGTGAACGTGTTAAAGAGCTCCGGTCGGCTTAGCCGTGGAGAGTCCGTGATGCGGATCACGTTCCTCAAACATATGGCGACAGGTGATTGACTTGTATAATAAAGTGAAATATATACGATAGTAAACTTCCTTGATTGATTTAGGTAACATTTGTTTTACTTGCAATGAATATCTATTTGTTAATAGAATTCTAACTTACTATTTTGTTCAGATTTTGTGGTCTTGGTTAAATCCAAGATTGCGAACTATGCACGAAAGTCGAGACAAAACGGTCAGTTTGGTGTGTGGACAAGTGGTGTAGAAGAGCGTCCCTAAGGCAGGATAACGGGGACTAAGAGATTGGCGTCCATTAGATTTTTTTTTTTTATATTACAAGGTGGCAAACGAGCTAGAGGCTAAAATAGCAAAGTGACCACTGCCCATAGACATCCGCAATTGCAGATGAGTTGCCTACCTTTAATCGACGAAGGGGGAGACGCATTGAAAGAGAATATAACCTCTTCCTATGCGTATTCTCCTCCGTCAAGTCAAATTCCCCTTCCCATCCCTACCTTGTAAGATAATGATGGGAAGGGAAAGAAGACTAAAATTGGGCTTACTTAATTACTTAATGTAAGATCAAAAGTACTCTTGACTTTGTGTTTTCCACGAACAAATTATCAACTGATATTATACCTTTCATTTAAAATCCGCATAACAATAATTCAAATTGCGATCAGGCATTAACATTACCGAAGAAAATTTTAACAGTGGTACATCCAGCAACAAAAACATCTGTTGCACGAATTCGTCGCCTCGACCGGTGAAATACCATGACCACAAAGAAGAAAGGTGTGAAATGGAAGCAATTCTGCGTTTCGTCTGATGAGTATGCATGCTGTAGACCTAATTTTAATCATCGTCCTTTCCCAACTTCTGTAACGATGTGGCATACTTGTGTACGCGTAGGAAGGGGAAATATCATCATTCAGTTCGTCCTCTCCTTTGTCCATCAAAGGCAGCGGTCATTTCGCTATTTTGGTGAATTGGCCGTTTGCCACTTTATAATACAAAAAAAACAAGAATACATACTATCTTTACACGTATTTTTAGACATATTTGTGTATTCGGAAATTTTTCTGTATTATTAGATGAAGAAATATTGCGTTATCCATCGCAATGTAATCCATAAATTAAGCCTGCAATAAAGCGATTCAAATCGTAAAGATTATAA
>JAAOEG020000028.1:8319638-8337326 GCA_011763625.2 Papilio bianor | reverse complement strand
ATTGAAATATCCTTTTATTAATGTGATCATAATTGAGTGTCCAACGGATAATTTTGGGTTTAAAGAGTTTTAGTTAAATTTGGAACCTAAATAATAGGTGGACTTCAAATAATAAGAATAACTATCTCTCTTATAATAGGGGAGATTACGGATTGACTTTTCATCACCTAACTCTAAAATCAGTTATACTCTTTAGGATACTTTTAGCAAAGGAACGAAGCCAAAGAATGCTCTGATGTATAAAGTATGCGCTTGCGACGCTAGTTCAAATCTAGTAGTTTCACCAGCTTAAAAGCTTGGGATTCGCTATCTTATTTATATAAATGCGTATGATTAGATAGATGGATGGATGTTTGTTTGAAGGTATCTCTAGAAAGCCTCGACGGATCTCAATGAAATTTAGCACTGATATAGAAAATAATTAGGAAGAACACAGGCAACTTACTACGTTTTTTTTTTAAATTCCGTGCAGACGGATTAGCAGGCAAGACATCTCCTATTTAAACATATAATATTTCAAATCCAAATCATTTATCTTTTGTAATCAAAATCGTTTTATGCGAACTGTAATCCAAACAAACACAATTAATTCTCAGAAAGCCCACACTGATAACATTGATTCGTCATATTGTTATACCCTTCGGAGACGAATAGGAATATAATAAAAGACTCATCCTGGACTATTAAACTATACGAGAGAAAGGATAACCGGCGAAAAACATCACTTTTCTGGGTAATCTCGTAAAAATTATAATGTAAAAATGTATTAGGTCATCTGATATTAAGTGGTATGAATTATTAATCCCTTACTAAATAGGTTAACAAAATATTAGGGAAATGGTCAAAGAGCCAAAACATGGAGTTTCGGTACTTTTATGTATATGTAAGACAAGTGGTATTTCCCCATTTCATGTAGGAATACCAACCGCACATGTCTACTACCATCATTTATCTATTTTATGTAACGTTTAAAAATTGTAAAATCTTTTAAGGCCATAAACCGCGTTTTCAGCCGGAGCAGAAGATGGCAAAAACAAAGCACCACCAAAAAACAAAACAGTCACATATTACGAAGACATTGACTTTTCTAGTGGTTCCAAAACGAATCAAGGTAAAGATTGGAATTTTAAAATTTCCAGTTGGAATGTTGACGGTATCCGAGCGTGGATGGACAAAGGTGGTTTGGAATTTATACAATACGAGAAACCAGATATACTGTGTCTTCAAGAGATAAAATGTTCGAAAGAGAAGTTGCCGGAGTCTATCAAAAACGTACCCGGGTATCACGCGTACTGGTTATGCAGTGAACAAGACGGCTACGCAGGCGTAGGTATTTATACAACAAAACTGGCGATGAACGTACAGTATGGACTACAAGATGAAGAATTGGACAGCGAAGGTCGCATCATAACCGCGGAATACGAGCAGTTCTATTTAATATGTACTTATGTTCCCAACGCCGGTCGGAAGCTTGTAACTCTACCAAAAAGGCTTAAATGGAACGAGGAATTCAGGAAACACGTTAAATCACTAGATAAGAAAAAACCTGTAATTATATGCGGCGATATGAACGTTTCGCACAATGAAATAGGTAAGTTTTAATTTGTAAATATAGACTAGATAATGCAATTTACTTATGGAGAAGTAATTCTTGACGAAAAAGGTTATTGTAATGTAGTAGCGGCTAGAATGGTCATTCTAAGTTTCCTATCACATATTTAAGACATAATATTTTAGCTGTTTAAAAAAAGAAAATATAAATGAACACTGATTTAATTTGAATTAAAACTTTGTTTTTGCAGATCTTGCGAACCCTAAAACGAACAAGAAGAATGCTGGTTTTACGGACGAGGAGCGCGCGGGCATGACTGACCTGTTGGGCGACGGGTTCGTCGACACTTACCGGCTGTTGTACCCGGATAAGACGAGCGCCTACACATTCTGGACTTATATGTTTAACTGTCGAGCCAAAAACGTTGGATGGTAAATATTACATACAGTTGGAATAGGATCTTCTTAAGTTTTATGAACTTTTTGAGGTTAAAATAATTCAAAACTAATTCTTATAGAATAAATTGAGAATAATAATGGCAATGACAGCAGCCTTTTCATTCCCAATATTTAAATGTTGTGAAACAATGTGTTGTGTTACACACAAAAAATTCTGAAATCACCACAATTGTTCTAGTAGGTTTAACTAAGTAACACAACATGTATAACTATATATTTTATGTACAAGAGTAGCTGATATAAAAAACACATTAATAAAAAAAAACCCAGACCACATTAATACAACAGATTGAAAGCACTTAAGCTTTGTTCGCACATAAAATACTCTCAGTCCAAAAATCGTTCGCACTACAGTACACAAGTGAGTGATTTTTGCACGATGGACACGGACTTGTTTAGCAGATGAGCGAGTAGGCAGTAATCCGTTATGGGGGCGGTACTCGCCGAAAAAATAGAACAAATTGGATCTGTTCGATGAAACGATTTAATCTACTCTACTAAAATATTGTTGTTCGGACATGTTTAATTACTAAATTACCCGCTACTAGACTTATATACTAAAAACTAAACATTTTAGCGATTAGGATGTACCAAAAAGCATCTGGTTTTCAATTTTTATATTTTTGTTTCAGGCGTTTGGATTATTTTATCTTGTCTGAGAGATTAGTGGCATCAGTTTGTGACAGCATTATAAGAGATTCAGTGTATGGAAGTGACCACTGCCCCGTTACCTTACTCCTGCATCTCAGCAGTGCGGACAAGCCTAAAGAATAAATAGTTATAAAACTGGACTGATTAATTTCGAAATTATCATTTTTATGTTTCTTGCGCCCATAAGAAATAAAAGACTTTGGTACAAATAGATTTTTTTATTACACACTAATATCCAAAAGTTTTAAATGACCTGCATCAAGAATAAATAAGAACATAAGGCACTAGTCAAAAAATAGTAAAAAAAAATACCTGAATTTATACACTTATTATGATTGTTTTCTTAAAATATTGACATATTAGGCCCTTTTCTTCGATGTTTTAAGTGTACCTGAAAATAAATATTGAAATTTATTTATTTTTTACATATATTACATATACATTGCCATCATCCAAATATCCATAATGGAACCACTGTAAGTATAATAAACCAAAAAATATTTTTTTAATTACTTAGAAACAATTTAAAGAAAGCTTGATAATTACCTGAATAATCTTAGCAAATGCATCTCTTTTCAACAAAGAATATGCAGTACACAAACAGGATCTTGCATTAGATTCTAACTCTTTTAGTCCGGAGCAAAACAAATCTATTCCAAGCTCCAATCCAGTACCGAAATCGCATTCGTCCACTGCAATACTGGCGTATGTTATTACAGGCTGTATTTCTGACAGAACCTCATCTTTTTCCATTTGTGTGGATGAGGATTGTAATTTAGCAAACAATTTCTTTAGAGTTGCTGCAATGAATATAATCGAAGTACTGTTAGCAACGTTGATAAACAACCATAATTTTTTTATTATTTATCGAAAACCAACAAAATTAAACATTACGGAAATCAAAATATTGTCGCAGCGTCTCTTTTTGAGAAATAGATATTTCATTTGAAAGATTTTATGATCCTTGAGCCTAGAATAAATAAACCCCAAAACCCAAACAATTATTTGTAACTCTTTATTCACGTCCTAAGATTTTGTAGATACGAAATTAATTAAACTATTGACGGATTTTTCCTCTGGAACCTCAGTTCAGTATTTTACAAATTTTAATCGATATCTATTTACGTGGACCCTGAGAAGGGCATCTCGGAACACATTTTTAAGAAAAGTTCATTTCGTGTAGTAACTAGCAAGCAAGAAGAAAAATTACAATATATGTTTATTGCCATCTTACTAATACTTTATATTTTTTAAATGTTCAATATCAAATTACATTGTTTTCACATTTTATAGTCGTTATTTATTCAAAGTTGTAAGGAATCAATACAGCTACTTCATATTTATGTCATTTACTGTTACTTTAAAACATTACTAATGCATTATACGACAAACTATTATTAGAAAGAATAATGCTAAAGTTTTTAAGAAGTCCGGTCTTTCCTCCAACAGCTACGTGTGATACAACGTTGGATAGATATTTCAGAGCTGAATAAGAGTTACTATGATCGGTCCGGCACGACGGTCCAAATCTTTGCCCATTTCGAGATTAATAATATTCTCCCAAATACAGTCCACTATTAGAGTTTATACTAAACTTACTACCTTTTCATCAAAGCGGTAGATTATTTTATTAATAAAACAGCGATAACATGTTTTAAAATCAAAAACATCTTATTCATACACCTTTGTATATAATGATGTCATTTAAAAATAATGCTGTGTCTGTAAATCTCTAACGTCTAGCCTAAAACTAATACAATACGATTTCCGTAAGCGCCGCTCAGCCGGTGACCTTGTGTATCTCGCATCCATGGTCGGAGGCAATCGAGGGCAAGAGGAAGGCCCTCGCTGTTAGTTTGGACGTGGGTAAAGCCCTTGTTCAGGTGTGGCACAATGCATTTCTTTCGAAGAATCTCTGCACCTGGATTTCCAGCTTTTTCGAGGGTCGGAGCATCAAGGTCGTTGTTGATCTTGCATGCTCTGATCTAATTAATACGGGTGTCCCAAAGGGCTGTGTACAGTCGGCCTGTTTCTTCTGCATATCAATGACATGTTGCAAATAAACAATATTCATTGTGATGCAGACGATAGCACTGGCGATGCGCTGTACACGGTCCGCCCCCACGTTTCTCGGGCCAAATTGTGTTTGAATTGGAGACCCTATTGGGTGAAGTCTCGAATTGGGGACGACAAAATCTTGTCCGTCTTAATCCCAAATAGATTTAAATGTGCCATTACCGCCTGAATAAGATCCGTTCGTCGTAAATCTCGACTTTGAGACCCTGGTTGCCTCAGCCATAACGGTATTTTCGGCGTTGACATATCGAATAACGTTCAGATTCGCGGTTACTTGGAAGATAAGTCTAAGCTGGCCTCTAAAAAACTGGGTGTGCTCAATAGGGCGAAGCAGTATTTCCAGGCGGGCCACCGCGTACAATTGTATAAATACGGAATACTGCTCGCACCTCTGGGCGGGTTACCGGAATATCAGCTTCTTCCATTTGACCGCATACAACGGAGAGCGACTCTAATCGTCAACGACCGAGCTCCTACCGATCGGCTAGATTCTCTGGCTTTGCCGAAGGACGTCCCGTTCCGTACGTAGACGTTTTTATCGTTTTTACCATGGGGAGATACCGAAGAGCTGTTTGGAACAACTCCTGCAGCCGAGTTCCGTCATCCTACTTCACGACAGACCGACCGGTATCATCCAAACCATCTGGAAGGCTGGCATTCCTCAACGGTGCGATTCAAGTGTACTTTCTTGCCTCGCACATCCGCGTTATGTAATTGTCTATCCTCGACGGTATTTCCAAGTCAATACGACTTAGTGTCCTTCAAGAAGGGAGTATATCTCTTTCACAAAGACCAGAAACGCATTTGCAGTTCCTCTAATGTTGCGGATATTCATGGGCGACAATGAGCACTTGGGTTCGGTTCCCGCCGCTCGTTTGCCTCATTCTCTTATAAAAAAAATAATTATATACACAATGTGTCTACATGTCCCTACAGCACATAGCCTGATCATACAGGTAGAATATTTTTGAATAATATTACTTGGGTATTGCCAAAATGACTTCGTTAAGACCATCTCCAAATAGGCTAAGATTTGGAAATTGGTGCCATAGTATCTTATATTCAATTTCAAAATAACTATCCAATGATGCATCCCATGTTGCTATTGGAGAGGTATTCTTTTGCATCATAATTTTTCTTTGATATAAAATGAACCTATAACTCATCAAAAGCCATTTCGATTTACGTACTAAAGTGAACTAGGAGGATTTTACGCAAGCAATTAACTGTTTCAAAATGAAATAATCTTAACTTTACCATTGCTTTCAACAAGTGGCCTGTATCCCAAATCAGTTTTCTTATTAAAAGGCACAACAATTCCAGCACCATGCAATGTCTTTGTTGCTGGTGATCTCTTCTTCCTGTCATATTCATCTAACGAAAAATTATTCTCACTTGCCCATTTTTTTACTTTCTCCATTAATTTTTGACACGGCATAGATGAAAAAGGGGAGACCTTTTTTTCGTTTTGTAAATAGTGGCTGCAAAGAAAACAAATATTATAAAGCGTTGGTGAAGATATGAAAGAATAATATACGGAATTAGTGTTTTTATAAAATAATGTGGCCAACAATCAAGTGGCCACCTAAATTCACCAAAACTGCAAAGTGAATGCCCATAGACACCCATATTTGCACATGCATTTATGACCTTTAATTGACAGAGGAGGGACGCACAGAATGAGAATATTTGTCCCTCCTATACAACCCTCCTTCTAGGTGAAAGGATGGTTGGTGGAAGACCTAAATCAGGCCTTACAGACACTTATCAAACAAAATGCGAAATTACTACTTTACTGTTTTTTGTGTGGTTACGGTATTTTACAGGACAAGCCGGCCAATTTGCGAAACAGCTGTTGTTGCCTAAATCTACCACTATCAGGTACAACAACAGATGCATTTAGGTCTGAACAAACCAAAAGTTGGATTTACAGGTAATGACCTATCCATTCTATAGAGATTAGTGGGCATCACATTGAGTACCACAGAATCATGCAGTAAATTCTTTTTTATATGAAAACAATCGAGTGACAATACACATTCATTGTCACTCAATTGTTTTTCATTAAGCTGCCAGACTTCTGATCACTAGACATTATATGAAATGCACAAATTTTACTAAGGGCAAGAACACAGCATATACATGTCTTGTCTGTTTATTTATTTACATGAATAAGCTACGGTTTAAGTATTACATAAGCAGATATTTTACAACATTTGACCCTCCCTCTAACAGTGGTAGAGCCAGCTTTAACGTCTTTGCATGAATGGGACGGCTCACCCGGAGTAATACTACGACCATACAGAAGACAGGTGTGAAGTGGAAGCTATTCCACGTTTCGTCTGATGAGTGGGTGCCGGACGCCTAATTTTAGTCCCCTTCCCAATCATATCTTACAAGGAAAGGATGTGAAGGGAAAGTGGAGTTAACTCTTTCAGTGCGGCTCCTCCATCGATTAAAGGTAGGCAACGCAACTGCAATTGCGGATGTCTACGGGCAACGGTCACTACCTGAAATCGCTGTTTCAGCGATTTCAGGTAGCCACTTACTCATTAAAAAAACATCTAAATAAAAAAAATCTAACATAAAAAAACTCTATCTCTAACCCCCCTAATATGCTTTTGTAAGCAACGGCACTTATATGCATTTTTTTATTTTCTTTGTTTTATGAGCTGCGGTTGTGTAGCGGTAGTGCTTACATAATATTCGAACGGCCCCTAAAAGCAAAATCAATACACTTACTAAACAGCCCCAAATATATTGTCAGCTAAGGGTTGTATAAGGTAATCTTTTGCACTATCGTTGCTTGCTACAAATTCTGGCTTGCTGTCTGGAACATCTCTATAGTAACCTATATGAAATTCACTCTTTCCTTTCTTCTTTAAAACTGCCTGAAAATAAATATAAAAATTCTATAAGTGAAAGATACTGGTAATGAGAATACTATTAATTTATAGAAGTTGATTAAAAATAAATACATTTTGCTGTCTAATATTTGCCAGTGAATAAGGTATAATACTAATATATTTACCTGAAACTCGGGAGGATCATAGAAAAATCGCCAATGAACTAAGTATAATTCTTTATCATCTAACATAGGAAGTTTACCTAGCAATAAGTCGTATGGACCAATCAATTGCAAGTTCACACTAGCTAATGTCTTGTCTACTGATTGTTCCTCACTTAAACATTTATAAAACTGGAAGAAGTCTGAAGGCATCTCAACAAGGAATAATTCTTTGTACAACTTATTATCTTCAGATTTATCATAAAATTGCATAGTTTCACTTGAGACCACTAACGGTAAATCCTCTTTTTCTTCATTTTTAGATACAGTTGCATCTTCCTTAGGGATTTTGTCATCACTAGAGCTACCTTCAACTCTTGAAACTTCTGTTCTTTTTGCTATAGGATTTTTAGTTTTAGCGTATGGATGCATGCGCGCTTTACTTCCTGCATTATTTTTATATTTCTTTAAATCGTTTTTTGGCGGGTGTTTGTAAGTTTTATGGTGCTCTGGGTTTTTCTGATAGCATTTTGCACCGTATTTGCATTCTGTTCTTGGATCATTGACGTACCTTGTCGATTCGTCGGACATTGTGTTTTAATAATCAAGAAAAAGTTATAAACAAAGTCAAGTAAATCTTAAAAACAGTCATACAAACATTACACAAAAGTCAACGTGACATTTGACAAGTGACAAGGGGCTGATTTGTTATAATGTCTATGGACCGGTCTCAAAATTGTGTCAAATTTCTTGCCAATTAAAAGAATTAAATTTTCTTTCAAAATAAAAAAGAAGGTACAGATTTTTCTATACCTATAAAGTCTAAGCATGTTATTATTCTCTTTAGTAATCCTAGGGAATGTATTCCATATTTAGTAAACAGTCATCGACATCCAAGGCACAAATACAAGAAATTCATTAGTTTGTTACTTTTTACTTCATTCTTAATGTTATATCGGAAACTTATATTGCGTTGTTGTGGTAACTACAGATTAATTGAAATTAAAAATGCTACCATTGTGACAATTTTTGACAAAGATTTTCGTCTGTGCACGTCTGTGGTCAACGATATCAGTGAAATGTGAAATGAATCAGTATCAGTGTCACTGGTTAAAGGTGGTGGTTTGTGGTGGTTCTCAAATATTTGATATAGTTAATGATGGCGCAAGGATGTGTTTTTAACAATTAACGTGATATTAATAGCAATAAGGACAGTACTGAATTTATTTAGGGTAATTTAAACACTTGAGACTGAATATTTTTTAAATATTCCCAGTTAAAATGTACAAGGTGTATAAAATTTAAATTCTCGATATTGGATTCGGAGCTGAAAATGTAGTGGTGTGGTTTTCTATTATTCCAATGAATGGGTGTTTAAAACATTATCACATTATACCAAGGACATGTACATAATAAGTAATCGTCACTCAAGGCATTTGTCGATTTCTTCGAGCTTAGGATTATGGACTTCAAGTGGTAAATATTTTAGAATTTATTTTACTTCGATTAAGATGTAACGTTCCTGTTGTATTTATGCCTGCAAAGTTCAATTTTTAAAGGTATTTGTTTAAAAAAACTGCATAAAAGTAATAGATTATCACCTATAGCATTACAGGAATAAAGTAAAATAAATAAGTAGCTGCTAGTAATAAATTTGCAGAAACTATAGATTAGGTATAACTCTATGCTATGCTCTAAATATGTGTTTAGAGCATAGCATAGAGCATCATATATTAATGCTAGCTAAGATCTGCATGGCTCTTGCTGCCATTATTGTATAAGCAACAGGAAGGAAACATTGATTTTCTAGAGGAAGGGACACATATCAAAGAAAACATATCCTATTTCAATGCCTTCACTCCTCTATTGTCTGTCATCATTTAAGGTAGGCAATGCATTTGCTAATGAGGATGTTAATGGGCAATGGTAACTTTGCATTTTGGAGAATTGAAGTGACCACTTGTTTCCCACCTCATAACATAAAAATTAAGATGTGGGTAAGCTTGTAAGAAGAAGAAGCTTGATAAGAGAACTTAATAACAAATGAATTCTATTAAATGAACTTCTTCTCAACAAATTGGAACCATCTTTTGCCACACTATCAGAGGAGGTCAGAGTAGAAGATGTAATTCTGTTATGCATTTCTGTGTTCCTTTATGTTCAGTTACATTTATTAAAAATTATACAGCACTCGTGTTAAATAAAAAAATCATTTTATATGAGTATTGTATTTGAGTTTTTGGTAAATATGGGTAATTTTCTGTCTTCAGTTTGTGGTAGCAATATAAATGCTAATACCCTTAACTGTAGTCCTTTTTATTTTGTTATTTACTATTCAGACCTAAATTAAATAATTTTTTATATTACAATGTGACAAACAAGTGGCCACCTGAAATTGCTTAAGTAGTAAACTGACCGTTGACCATTGACATCTACAATTGTAGATCACTCTTAATCAATGGAGGAGAAGACGCATTGAAAGCGAATGTTACCTTTTTCCTATGTGTCCCCTCCTCTGATAAATACACTTACCCTTCCCATCCTTTCCTTATGAGAATAGGGTGAGAACGGAAAGACAACTAATATTAGGACTCCGGAACACTAACTCATCAAAGGAAACACAGAATTGCTTCCACTTCACACTTGTCTTCTGTGTGGTTGTGATATTACATGGGGAGAGCTGGCCAAATCATGCAACAGATGATGTTGCTGGAATCTACCACTTTTGCTACCGTTATGTATTGATTAACATCATATAAGGAAGTTAAGCATTGAGTTAGAATGTTATAGATGACAATGTGTATTCAGACAAGCATACAATTGATCATTATAATATGAAAACGGTATGTCTATATAAAAATAATACTTCGACATACTTTTATTTTTGAGCAATTTAAAAAGCTCAATGGATTCAAAGTTACATATAAAAAGTTTAATTGTAAGCAGAATAATATTTCAAAATGATAGATACCTGGCATGAAGCCTTTGTTCTTCCTATTTATATACGCGAAACTACGTTCAGCCTTGAAATTATGTGTGGCTCAGACAGAGATCGGAAATATTTCTTTGTGGCAGTTAAACACATTGGCATCTTCCTTAGTTTAATCTCTCGACTTTTATTGGCTCATCTGTTTATTGGACTTGAAATACGATTGAGCTGTCTTCGATCATCAGTAAAACAAAATGATACAGATCGACGTTTTGGTGATATATTGCGGAGTGAGGGTTGAAGATACGTTAGATAGCAGTTTAATGTTAAATTTGGTTAACTAAAAATCAACGACCTTATCACTGGTTGGAGAATACTGCAAATCTGAGGCGTAACCATAACATATGTGCATACAAATGGCAGTGATCCCTGTTGTTCCTTCACGTACTGAACCTGCGTAGCTATATTTAGTTTCATTGTTTGATGCGATATCAACCAGATGCATTACGTCGTAGCGTCGTGAAAACAAGATTTATTTTATCTTGATTATCCTTGATTGCGTTTCCTGTGTTTTACCCAAATATAAATGATTCCTTCCAATTACTTTTCATGTTTTTGTAAAGTAAGGCTGAGAGGACTAAGATGGCTTTAAATGTTTCTGTTTGTAGTGTCTTTAAAGCTTGTCGATTTTTTCATCATTATAATAACAATAGCTTTCTCCCGCAACTCCGTCTACGCAGAATTAAAGAAAACGTAAGTAACGTTTTCTTCCAGGCTGTGTTCTATATGAGCTAAATTTCATCGAGATACGTTGAGCCGTTCTGGCGATACCTTCAACAAACAACCATCTATATAAACATTTGCATTCACAATATTAGTAAGATATATGTAGTAACCAAACGCGGTTATTTGTCGTGCAATGGATAGTTTTTTATATTATAAGGTAGCAAACGAGCAAGCGGTCACCTGAATTCGCTAAAATAGAGAAGCGATCGCTGCCCCTAGACATCCGCTATTACAGATGCGTTGCCTACCTATAATTGACGGAGAAGGAGACACACAAAAAAAGTAGATCCCAATTTCCTTTGTGGTCATGGTATTACACCGGGTGAGCCAGCCAATTCGTGAAACAGATGTTGTTGGTGCTGGCGTCTACCACTGTAAAAAGAATGGGAGTATATCGAATTCGTCAACCAAATTGACAGCGCCAAATAAGAGGTATTTCTTTCTTTGAGAATATGTTCTTTATCTGTGCCAAATTTAAATAAGATATGTGTTTAACTCTTGTTAAGTTATCAAGTAAATATATTAAAACAAAACAAATGAATCGTAAATATTTTCAGAATCACAAGTATCATATGTGTTCTTCCACGCAGTGTTCTCTCCGCAGTTGTTGTTTTATACAGATCAAGGAAGCCGTTCTCGAGATATATTGTAACAAACATACATTTAGTCATTCAAACTTCGTCATTTGTAATATTATAAGTAAGAATTGACATAGCAAGATTAGTAAGACAATAATATTTTTTATGGTATCAAATAAGGTCGAGGTTTTAGGGTCATGTAACAAAAAGACACAAGTAAAATGATCTTTCCAAAAAATCGAATTTGCCAAACCTTTGCATCAGAAGCGCGATGATTCGGAATAAAAAAATGATATTAAAGACATCAATGTGCTGATTGGGTGGATATTTCCAAAACCGTCGTTTTTCTTTTGGCTTACATTTGCTTTCTGAGAACTAGCAATCGAGAGTCGCCTGCCACAAAATTTTCCGGTTCAGGCTGCTCAATTGTCTTGTTGATATTGTTTCTTAGGTCCTAATTCTTTTCGTTTCATTCACCCTTTAACATGTAAGGTAATATATCTTGTTAACAAATATGGACAACTACTACGCAGTTAAAGATATTTTTTTTACAATGATTGCCCCCAATTCTGATACGTTTAGGTTGGAAATTTGCCCGTACATATGTCCATCGATACCTTACTTCAAAGCTATGTAAATATAGACTATGTTGTTTTAGATCTAGATAGGTGGTAGTCTATGGATTATTATTTTAGGGACTCGGACAGTATTAAACGTGATTAACGCCAAAGAATAATTTGGGTCAACGTCGAAAAATTGGTGCAGATAACCTAAATGGTCTTTATTTTTAGCGAGCTCCAATTAGCCCCACTATTTAAATATAAATAATAATGTTTCAACTATTCCTCGAGAATGATTAAAATCAAGCAATTTGTAAAGCCCTTAACAGCAAAGTATGTTTTAATTGGGTTTGGTGAATTTGATAGATACGCGTAGTTAGTTATAGCAAATGAAATCAGATTAATTACCAAGGGTCCATAAAGTTTTTATGATATAAAGCGATGTCTTGCCAACAATCAACCGAAATAGTAAACCAAGGAATATCTGTTTTCATCTCGGTGTTTTTTTATTGTTGACAAAAAAGGTACAGAACGAGTATATTTCTCCTTCTTTGGAATCCTCTCCTTTGCCAAATCACATACTCCTAGCCATCCTTTCCCTAAAAAAAGGAAGGGAAGGGAAAGTATTGCGCATAAGGTCCATAGTAGGTATGTTTTGAAAATGTAAATCGCTTGAAACGGATAATTTGCAGGTTAATGTAGGTATTGATTATTCTATCCAAAGTTATTTTTAACAATTAAATATAAGGACACCGCACACGTGACCCTGATTTGTGCAAAAGGGGCCGTAAAAAGTTGCCTCGGACCGTCGCATTTGATGTGTTATATATATGTGTTATAAATAATACGAGTATTGCATTTTGTTTAGCTGGAACGACAGCTTGGTTTAGTCATTATAAATTCTAGACTACAACTGTGTTAGTCTATACTATCTTTTATCTATACATATAATAAAATTGGAGTGTCTTCTGTCTGTCTGTTTGTTCCGGCTAATCTCTGAAATGGCTGGACTGATTTTGACGGGACTTTTATTGGCAGGTAGCTGATGTAATAAGGAGTAACTCAGGCTGTTTATTTTAGAAAAAACTTGTATTTTAGAAAAAGAACGCGCGGACGGAGTCGCCCGCGACAGCTAATCATTTGTAAAATGTAAATCAAAGCTTAAATTTTATTTATCCAAACACAATATGTTAGTAAATATGTAATCAACATCATTGAAATATTCTTTATAACAGATACACTTGAAGTAAGCGAATTACTTTTCACAATTGTACGCTCCAATAAAACAATATAAGCGCACTGAGATATTAAAATTTTATAAGTAAAGCTCTTTAAATACATATTTAATTAAATTCGCTTTGACTCCGTATTGAAGAGCGTCGACCTTCTGCTTTGTAAATTAAAACTGTAATGTATTCTTAAACAAAATTGTCACCACATTTTTTATTCTATTAGTGAATTTTTGAATAATTAAATCTATCACTAGCAACGTTCGTGTAATTACGACTTGCTTTTTGTTTTATTCGCATCACCGTGGCAAAAAATATTGCTAATGAAATCTTTGTATAATCCATTTTGAACTTATGTGTAAATCGCATACTGGGCTAGCGTGGTTGACTAAGGCCTATTCACCTCTTAATTTTGGGTAGGCTCCGAGCCCCTAGGTGGAACGTATAGTGAGCTGATGATGATATGCAGACGTTTTGTATCTGTCTTGCAAACATCTGAATTTAAAGCGCGAAACACTGATATTGATTTGTGAAAATTTGAATTTGAAGCAAAGAAAAAATATAATATGTTATGAAGAAGTACCTGCGCTTAGTTAAAAACGATGTAATTTTTATAACTCCTACAAATTTCTTCCGTACTTTTGCATTGGCTTGTATTATGCCTCATTATACAATACCCCTTGACAGTTGTGCAAAAAAGTCCTTAAAATAGTACAGTTCTCCAGATGTTTTCATTGAATGTATAAAATATACGTTTATTCGATTGTAAATTCCCATTGAATATTTTGTTATTTTTAAACCCGGGCCGGGAAGAGGTATGATATACGTCTGACGTGATGTTTGGATGACGATGACACTGCAAGACTTTTTGTTTGTGATATAAATGTATAGAAATAACTGTTTGCAAACCAAAATAATACTGCATTACTTGAGAGGAAATGTTATTTTTTTGCCAATATGATGCTTTAAGAACTACTTTTGTACTAAATTCAAAAATAAATGGCGGAGACAGCGGTGATGGCGGCGCGGCCCAGATACGTCGCCGCGAGCGCTCAGCCGCACCTGGTGAACGGAAATCGCTACGCGACAACATTGTTGTTCGCTATTCTATCCAGTGCGATATTGTAGAATAAAGTACACCGCATGTGCTAGTTATCGATCTATGTTGAATATTTTCTCTCGGTATTTCAGTAAGTCTCAGTCAACACATCGCAAAAAGCGACGTCGACAGATCGATGCTTATCATGACGGCCTAGTTTTATCTAGTCCCCCCCCGCGTCATATTTCATTTAGCGAGTGCGATAAAAATAATAAAATTGCACTACAGCGTTTTATGTTTTCACAGGCGATGAGCACTTGACCGCGCGATGGAGAATAGAGAAGGATGGAGCGGCGAGGCGGGCGCGTCCTTCAACGGCACGGACCGCGCGCAGGCCGAACGGGACCGCGTGCGCATCGAGTTCTACGCCACGTACGACGTCATGACGGGTGTACGCATAGCCGCCACGCTCGGCGGTTTTTTCGCTCTCATGGTTTTCCTAATCGTTTACAAGAGTCGGAGCAAATCTGTGAAGGCCCTGAACGATCCCAAGCTAGTGGAACTCGCGGAGGCTGTGGTGGCCGAGGAGCAGGCGGTTGAGGAGGAGCGGCAGCTAACGATCGCGCTCGAGGAGGCATTGTGTGAGCGCGCGCGCTCGCGGCCCTCCATCGGCGAAGAGCCCTGGCCGCGGCGGGCGCGCTTCGCCTCCTACGGCGGCGGCTACGGCAGCCTGTTGACGCCGCCACGCCGCCTCTCCGGTATGCGTGGCGATTCGCTGCCGAGCTCTGCGCTGCGCGTGGCGGAGAGGCGCGCATCGGCGGCGTGCGCCCGGGACCGTCGTCTAAGCTCAGCCACCTGCTCGAGCTCGGGGAGCTCGTACCTGGAGCGGCGCGGTTCCTCGGTTGTGTGCTCGCTGCCCGATAGGCGGCTGTCGCCATGCCCCAGCGAGCGTCTGGCGCCCCTGGCGTCCGCGGGCAGCGTGGGCCCATCATTCGCTATCGATGCGGACTCAGCGTCGGTTGGGCCGGACTCTGTGTTCGCGGAAGACGAAGATTCAACAGACGACGAGGTGGAGCAGTTCTCGACGGACAGTGGCGGTGGCGGCGCCGAGGGTGGTGATGGAACGGAGCTAGCCAGCCGCCCGGCGCCGCTGCACCACCCCCGCGCCCGCGCCCGCGCCGTACTCTCCACTGAGACTCCCTTGTAGGCTCCCCGAATGTTAAGTGTTATCGACGTGTTAAAATATCGACTTGATCGAATCTCATCCCGTAGTGTTAGCGACATATCACGAAATTTTAATTCAACATATCATTTTAAAGAGACAAAAAAATTATTGGTTATTCATATTTATAAAATTTAAATTGACTATTTATCATTCCAAACAATGTCGGTGAAAATACCAACGATATGCTTCACCAAAAGTATTTACGAAAATTCGATACATATTCGATCGCGTTATCGGTCTAATAAACCTAACGATATATTTCGTTACTCTAAAGCTTTAACGTAAACTGGAAGCAACGAGTGCGTCGATATTTTAATATGTGTAGAGCAGAGCGTGTGTAAATAGTTTGTTTTGTTAATATTGATGTTTCGCGATGTTGATGTTTCAGACCGTGATAAGATTTATTTGTAGGTGCATCGTGTACGCGGTATGGGATTGTTGAGCTTCGAGAGATTTATTAGCTAAACTGTTCTTTTATTCAACCTTCACGGCTAAACTACGTCGTTATTGCCTCGGCTCGGTGACGATATTTCCTTTACTCGTAGTGAACCTTAGGGATGTTATATATAGAGTGTAGCTAAGAATTGATACCTCGAGTCGTCCTAAAACTAAATAAGAATGTAATGTCTGTCTAAGCGCACATGCTATATTATAAGTAACGGCATTTTTTAAGTTCCCCTCGTAACTAATTGAAGCGTTTGACTGCTCTATCTATAATATCTCAACGGGTGTAAGCGCTCCAGCCTCACCGGATGTCCTTGTTTACAGCTAATCGGTGCGTGAGTACGGCGGTAGTTCCGCCTCCATTTTTCACCGTTTAGTGTTCTTTTTTTAAATACTGGGTAATAAAAAGATCTACCGAATTAGACTTTTATAGGCACATAAGTACATAATAATTAGGACATTATAGTATCTGTATCTTAAAATTTTTACTCATGTACATAAATGAAATAATAGCGAAATATTTTTATGATACACCTAACCGATCGCCTAATACATGTAAAATGATCGAATTGTAACAAGCGAAACTACAGTTTAAGAACTCTATGCTTATTTTATGTTACCTAGAATTTCTGTAACTGGTTTCTAAAGGTGAGTACAAACTAGTGCATTATAATGTAACAGTTTTTTGACAATTAACAGCATTTATTTCAAAATAATCTTTTCCTGATGCATTTTATAATATTTTGTTTTTATTTTTGTTAAAGTCAACTTAAAACCTAAAAAAAGATCATATGTTATATTGTGATAGTCTCCAATAATTTATTGGCGGAAAAATCTTTCCATTAGTCTTCTAAATAGATAACTTGTTACAACCAAGACTAAATTGTACACAGCTTTATATCTATAATAGAGATAGTAGTTAATACCGATTTGAGACTGTAGTACGTGTTTATATCTCGCTTTTTGTATTTGTGTTTCTGCTAACAATAATAGTACCGTCTGTCTTTGTATTTCACTTATGTCCGGATTCTGAAAGAGCAATTAATTTACAATTAAAAACAAGTTCATTATTTTTAGGGTAGTTTAGCAAAGCGTCCGGTTGCTATTAATCTAGAAATTACTGGATCTGATGATTAAATTGGCAACAAAAAGAA